>JAJQKJ010000187.1:0-84282 GCA_029574335.1 Rana kukunoris | reverse complement strand
GGGAGTTTTTTTTAATGGGAAATTTAGGGGACTACTAGGAAATAATCAGGTTTTTATTTATAAACAAATATAAATTAGTGATAGTGAGAATCCCTATCAACTGATTCCATGCCTGATAAGATAAATATAAAAAGAGGTAAAAGATACTGACACACAGAGTTAAGGCAAGGGTGGATTAACCAGACCCTTGTCTGGTTCTGATCAGATAGATAAGAAACAACATTGGTTCAATATATTAAATAATTGCAACATCAAAAGTAAATTGGACCATGATATCAGTTTATTTCCCCATTTAAGGGGTTCAAGATTAGAGATTATAGAGTGGGGTACAGTCAGAGCTTTTTACCACTTCCATACCAGGCATTTACGCTCCTTCCCACCCAAGCAAATTGTCAGCTTTCAGCGCTGTCGCACTTTGAATGACATGTCAAATCGCATGCCAAATCACATCACGTAAGCCTGGGACCCCTAAAGGAGTTTTTTATACATTTGAAATGTAGAGGGCCATCTATAAAAGGTGAGAATGTGCCTATGAGGGGAAAGTGGAGGTCACATTAAGTTTAAAGTGCTTTTGCACTACAAAAAATTAGGATGGAATAGATCACTTTCCTCATAAGTTGATTTTTTATGGGCTATTTCAGAATATTTGGACACATTTTTTAAGAACATATATGACTCTATTTGTTATTTGTTATTTTTATTTTTTATTTTCATTTATGGGATTGGTTTTGATTGCACATTTATTTATTTATTAATTTAAACATAATATAGGGAATATTGTAGCACGATTCATATTAATTATTTATGGTACCCGGAAAATGGAAAATTGAATACCTACCTTTCTGTAATTTTCCTTTTCTGGTGCCTACCCATGGCAGCATACCAATGGTCATGGCTCCGCCCCCGACCGACACACAGGACCACTTAACTCTCTAATAAAAGGACGCTGTACTCCCATTCTGGCATTCTTTGTAACTAGACCTCAGACTTGCAGAGTAAACCTTAGATCATATAGGGTGGGTGTATGCTGCCATGGGTAGGCACCAGGAAAGGAAAATTACAGAAAGGTAGGTATTCAATTTTCCATTTTCCTGGTGCCTCCATGGCAGCATGCCAATGGTCAATAACTCGCTTACAGGGAGGGTACTGCTTAAATGTTTTTATTTCATGGTTATTATAGAGTAGAGCGCTCTAGAGTTCTTCTCCCAAAGTCTCGGGAGGTGAGAACTGCTGGATCCACGCTGTAATGTGTCATGAACGTATTAAACGAAGACCAGCTAGCTGCCCTGCAAATTGTCTCCGGAGAGGCCCGAGCCAGTGCTGCCCAGGATGAGGAGATTCCACGTGTTGAGTGAGCGTTCACCGCTTTGGGAATTGGTAGCCCATTAGCCGATAAGTCGTCTGAAACAACTTGACAATCCAGCTTGCTACTGTCGTTTTAGAGGCTGTTCTACCTTTCCTTGCTCCCTTGAAGATGATAAACAACCGTTGGTCTTTCCAAAAACTTGTGTGTTAGCCTTAGATAATGCTTCAGTGATCTGGCCACATCCAGCTCATGTAAGTTCGAAAAGGCTTTGTCCTCTTCGAAGGATGGAAGGACCCACTCTTGGCTGAGATGAAATGCTGACGGCACTTTGGGGATGAACTGGTGGATTGGTTGCAGAACCATCCTGTCCGGGAAGAAGTAGATATAGGGCTAAGGCTGATCGTGATCCCCCGGGGATGAGGGCAGAAAAAAGAATGCCAGAATGGGAGTACAGCGTCCTTTTATTAGAGAGTTAAGTGGTCCTGTGGGTTGGTCGGGGGTGGAGCCATGACCATTGGTATGCTGCCATGGAGGCACCAGGAAATAGTTTTGCTTGGGTTTGCAGTGATTAACATTGCATCATGGCCTCACAAATACTCCTAATGCCACGTACACACGAACATGTTCTATATCTAAAGTCCGATAGAATTCATCTGAATTTCCGATGAAAAAACTCAGATGGGGCTACACACACGATGGGAAAATCCGATGGAAAAAGTCCATCTGACTTTTTCCATCGAAAATTCTGATCATGTGTACTGGGCATAAGAATAGTATTGTTCTTATGAAGAGGGGTTTGAAAATTGGTGTTCTGAAGGGGTACGAAAGATCTAAAAAGTTAAAAACAACTGTTGTATAGATGTATGCCATAAGCAAGAGTTCCAAATGTCAGAGCAAACAATAAGAATTTTTTTTTGACTGCTTTGACTTCAGTATGCCTAATTTGTACACTGCAACTGAGCGGGCCACGGCTCTTTAGCTGTGTGAAGTATACGTGGATTGAGCATCAGGCTGATCCCGAGGTGTTAGTAACACCTTTAAAGAGTCAGAGGTAGAATAATCAATCCACAAGGTCTTAAACTTATCATAAGTGTCAGTATCTAAGGCCAACATCTCCTCCATTCGCATTAAGTAATTTCACCACAGAGACCCACAGGGACAATGGAGGGGTAGAGGTAGTTTTCCAAAATTGGGGAATAAGCTGCCTTGCGGCCGACAGGAAGAAACGCAGCAAGGTACCCTTCTGTGAAGCTATGGAGGCAGGTAACATGGACAGCAAAGCTATTTCTGTTGAAGGTGTCAGGGGTCGATCATAGAGCTTACTATATATGGCAAAGACCTGAGACCAAAGGGGCTGAATGGCCGGACACTTCCACCAAATATGGAGGTAGCTACCATCTACTGAGCCACATCTCCAACACACAGGGGGCACAGATGGAAATATTTTATGTAAAGAGTGAGGGTCCCTGTACCATCGAGAGAGGAGCTTAAAGTTTTTCTCCTGAGAGTAACAGGAGACAGAGGACTTGTGAGTGAAGTAGTACAATTTCTGCCAATCCGTTGCATGAAGTTCTCTTCCCAGATCCGTGGACCACTTCCTTGTGTAGGAGGGGGGTTGATCATGTATCAGTGTGTTCAGCAGAGTATATATAGAGGAGAGCAAATGTCATGGTGTTTCTGAGAGAGAGCACAACTGTTTAAAACCCGTCAGGGGTCTGTGAATCTGGGACGAGGAAAAAAGGTCCGAGCAGAAAGAGGATATACGTAGGGCCGTAAGCCAATTACCGTCGTCCTTAGGCAGTACAGGGGAGCCGGAAACAGAATGTATAAATGAGCTCACTGGGGGCGTGGCCTGACTGGCGATGGAGTAAGATGCGGGCTGTGAGTGCTCCTCTCGCCGATTATCCTGCTATACAGCCTATGGGACGGACCGGGTGTAAAAGTGCCCATAAACCTACCTACTGACTCTGGGATCAGAGCAGAGGATGTCGCCGTCGAAAAAGTCGTCTGCAGCGGTGGATAAGCTGGCCAAATACCGGCATGGAGGGGACGAGGGACAGTCCAAAGATGGCGCCGAGGGAGACCCGGAGGAGGACAGTCACACGGAGGGCACGGCGAAAGTACTGGAAGCCATTGCCATGTTACAGAGCAACCTGACGGCAAAGATCGATGAGGTGAAAATAGACATCTCCCTCCTGAGGCAAGAACTGTCCACAGTCCGGGAGAGAGTTAAGGAGACGGAGACCCGCATTGGCGCCATGGAGGACATACTGCACCCCCTGCAACATGGCGCTGAGGATATGCAGCACCAGCTTCACCTCCTGGAGAACAGGCTCCGCCGCTGTAACCTACGGTTCGTCGGTATACCGGAGAGGGCCGAAGGGAGAGAACCGGCAGAATTCCTGGAGAAACTCCTTATTGACACGTATGGGAGAGAGGCGTTCTCGGTGATGTTCGCGGTGGAGAGGGCGCACTGGATCCCTTCAAAACCCCCGCCGGAGGGAGCGCCCCCACGTACATTTATTGCTAAGTTCCTGAATTTTAGGGACAGAGACAAGATCATGCGATTGTCCCGAGAGAGAGGAAACATCCAGATGGGGAATGGACATGTGGCGGCATTCCCAGACTTCTCCAGCGAGGTTCAGAGGAAGAGATCCCAGTACCAGGGACGTGAAACAAAGACTGCAGGGGTTGCACCTCAAATATGCGATGCTATTCCCAGGCCAGGCTCAGAGTGTGGAGGAAGACGGCCGGGCACAGTTTTTTGATACGCCTGCCGCGGCGGCGGAGTGGCTTGATCGCAGGGGGAGATGAGGAAATCGGTGGATACATCAACTCGTGTGTACTGTCGGGGGTTGGTTGTTCCTTTTATATTCCCCCCCTTTTTGTCTCTACTGCCCTTTCCCCCCCCAGCGCTGTGACCAGGCGTGGGGGGGGGATACTTGGTGGAGCCACCCGGCCGGCGCTTGGGAAATGCGCCGGGTTGTGTTAACTCCGGAGGATTGTCTTCCCCCGTCCCCATCTTGGTTCTACCAGTTTGTGCGGCTGGCCCCCCCCCTGGTTTTTTATTTTATTTCTGCTCTTATTTGTTGTCTCCACGCTCCTGGACTACGGGTACATCCTTTCATCAGTGCCCCCGTGCCCCCCTCGACCCCAGCCTGTGTAACTGTCGCTTCAACTGAATGGAATGGGGGCAAGGCGGCAAAGACTTGAATCATTGGGGGGGGGGGAGCTGCTGCAGGGGGTGTCTTTTAGTTGCCTTCTATAGGCACCGCTGGTAATGAATGGGAGATCCGCAAGCAAAGAATTATTTTTTTTCCCTTTTTTTGGGCGTGCTGGCAAATTACAGACTGAGAACTGCTGTACGGCGAGAGGAGCGTGTCACAGGTCCCCCTTTAAATATCTGGGGACCCCCTTTTTGTATATGAAGGTACTGACTACTTCCCGCTCTAAACCCACACGCGGTTCAGTGAATAATCGCCCCCGAGAGACAGTCTGTGTTCGTGAAAATGGGTGGTATATGAAACTTAAGAAATGCACCTCCAGTCAAGTTTTTATACTGGAAGATTCGGTTGTTAATCTTTCTTACGTGTCAATGGGACTTTTGTTTGGGGATCCAATGCTCACACCATGTTGGGGAGGTGCTGGGCTGGGAGGGGGGAGGGAGGGTGGTTTGAGGCAGGGTCACCGTTGTGACTCAAGATTGCAAATGCTTAATTCTGGATGTTGTAGAGATGTGATGGGGAATACACTGTATGTCAATGTCAGTAATGGCGGGCGGGGGGCTAAGGAACAATGGTTGATATTGGATGGATATGATACCCTGCTGGTCCGGATGTATAGTTTCCCTTGGGTAACACCATGACTTCCATTAAATTCCTGACATGGATTGTCAGGGGAATGAGAAATAAAATCAAACGCACGGCGGCTCTAGTTTATTTGAAATCCCTGAAGGCAAATATTATGGCCTTAACTGAAACACATGTCACGGGCCACTTGCAATTAGCACTGAAGCGCCCTGTGATGAGTTGGGCGTACCACAGCACCCACTCTAAGCTTCTCCAGAGGAGTTTCGCTCCTAATAAAGCCACCCTATTTGAATTGTTATCCCGGAATCTGACCAGCAGGGAGGTATCTTTTGTACATGCCCGTATAGGCGGTTCACCTATGCTATTGATAGCTTGCTATATCCCCCCCCCGTATAGCTCGGAAGTAGTCACACTAGGACTGGCCTTCATGGCCAACACCACACTGTGCCTGCAGTGTGGATGGGGGACTTCAACATGACCATGGATCCCTTTTTGTACCGCCCGGCGCAGACTGGAGGGGACTCAGGGGGACCTAGGTTGACTAGATTGGGCCGCCTGATGAGAGAACTAGCACTGACGGACGTATGGAGACAAATGCACTCGACAACTCGGGCATACACCTGTCATTCCACCTAGTCACGACACTATGTCTCGCATAGAATTATATAATGATGTCAGCCACACTGATGTCGAGAGTGGGGGGGCCGGATTCGCGCCGCGCGCGCTGTCTGACCACTCCCCATGCTGGGTGCAGGATGTCCCCCCTGGGGGATGCCCCCAGGAGGGTGTGGAGACTTAACCCGTTCTGGCTGACTGCGTTACAGACCATGACAGTATTGAAAGGGAGCTACAATTTTTTTCTCGGAGGGTCAGGGGCAGGCCTCGTATAGCTCCGAATGTGATGCGTTAAGTTACATGCGAGTGAACTTCTAGATAATAGAATTAGAAGGCTAAAGACAACATCGATGATAGTGGTCCAGTGACTCAGAGGGCATCTTGCAGAAGCTAGAGGTGGACTATAACACTCATCCCACCCCAGAGAACCTTAATAAGGGGAAACTCCAGACTAGACTGGTTACACAGTTACATATGGAGAAGGCCAAACAGCGCATCTTCTTTTGTAAAACACGGATATACGAGCATGGTGAAAAGGCGGGGAAGATGCTGGCCTATTGGCTCACCTGGAAGATAGACTGCCGGTTGGTATCCCTGGCGGGGGCAGATGGCTCCCTGATCACGGACCCTCCACAGGTGGCAGAAAGATTTATGGCATATTATGGAGAGCTATACAGTTCCCAGAGTAGATACACACCACAGGAGGTGCGGTCGTACCTGCATACCCTGCGGATCCCCCAGCTAAAGATAGACCAAATGCAGTTACTAGAGGCTCCCATTACTGCCGAAGATATAGCTAATGCCATATCACAACTAGCTAAATCCAAGGCGCCAGGCCTGGACGGTTTACCCCTGAGTTTTACGCTACCTACTCGGAGACCCTGGTTCCCAAACTACTGGCTGTGTATCGCTCCATGTTTGAAGAGGGGGTTCTCCCCTCCTCCATGCAAGAGGCCCAAATTATAGTGCTTCCCAAGCCGGACAAGGACCCGCGATATCCGGAATCCTATAGACCTATATCTTTATTATCAGTGGATATTAAGATTCTCGCAAAAATGTTAGCCTCCAGACTAAATACAGTGATACTCTCCCTGATCCACACAGATCAAACTGGATTCATGCCCGACAAAAAACGGCCATGAATATCAGACGGCTGTTTATGAACATCCAACGCCCAACACGACAATGGGGGGACGAGGGTTGTAGTCGCCCTCGACACAGCCAAGGCTTTCGACTCAGTCGAATGGCCATATCTATGGGAATAAATGAGCTCGCTATGGGCCAGGCATGACGGGAGTATGGGCCCACCGTGTGTGAACCCAGTCCCTGAGGTAGCCCAGGGTAATCGAAAAGGGATGTGAGTGGTGATGGGTGAGTGGATAATAAGGGAAGCAGTCCCTTCTTGTACCACAGCTGAAGGGCAGCTGTTGTCAATAGAGAAGCATCAAAAGTAACTGTAGGTGATACCCATAACCCCAAAGCAAGGCCCGGAGATCATAAATGGATAAATCCTGTTCCACCATGGTGGATGCTTTAGAGAAGGGGCGAGGAAACCATTCTAACACCCTGGATAACAATGCAGCCCTATGGTATAGTTCAAAGTCGGGCAATCCCACCCCGCCTTGAGTCTTGGGGTATATGAGTAGAGTGTGACGGATGCAAAACATGCCTTGGTGCCAAATAAAACATATGGACATGGAGCGTAGGGATGAAAAAAAACGTTTGGGGACAGAGATGGGTACAGTTTGGAACAAATAGAGCAATTTAGGAAGTGTGTCCATTTTCAAAGTATTAATACGACCAAACCAAGGTATTTGGGAAGAATTCCAGGCTTCCAATTCCCTCCGAAGCTGGGTCAGAAAAGGGAGGGCATAAAGTTGCAACAGATTTGAGGGGATCGTTATACCCAAATAAGAGATGCCCTTAGGGCTCCATTGGAAGGAAAAATTTGCCTGTAATCTAGTGAGGGTCGTACAAGGAATGGATATGTTCAGGGCTTCAGTCTTGGATATATTTAATTTAAAATAACTAAAGTCCCTGTCAGGGTCCCAGCGCTCACAGCACTCAATCCGTGCACAGGCACGTTAGAATCGCGTCACGGCGCGTGCACGAGCGCGCAGACGTGCACATCTCCTCCCGGGACCAATCACAGACCTGACAGGCCTATTTAAACCAGCCCCTGTCTTTGCACAGGTTGCTGGTTTATCGTCAGCTCTGAGTAAAGTTTTGACACTTTGACTTGTGCCCTTTGACCTGGATTTACTTCCTGACTCAGCTCTCGCCTGGAAACCTGACCTCGGCCTGTTTGTGGACTCTGCTGCCTTCTTGAACCCTTTTGACCTCGGACCGTGACCTGGATTTGCTTCTGTCTCCTGCCCTTGAACTTCGGCTTACATACCTGGACTTGTCTTTAGCGCTACCCGGAACCCGGACTTTTTACCTGTACCCCCCGGATCAGCTTCCATTCGTCTGCTGGCTTTTGAACTGTGCCCTGGGAATTTACCACCTTCATCTGCCTTGGTGACCCTCCAGCACCTGCACCACATCTCAGCCTCTGACCTCCAGTACCTGCATCCCATCTACCTACCCCTCCGGTACCGTACCGGTCCCCCCCTTGTGCCTCTGCCTCCTGTCTCAAATTCCAGGGGGCAGGTGCGCTTGGTCGTAAAGGTTATCCTTCCTCAGCATCGGCCTCGGTAAGTACTTGTGTTTCTGACAGTATAAACCAGCCAGATGTCTGAGGCCGACAGGGCTCGCTCACCATTTGAAACACTCTGCCTGCAAGTGTCCGCACTTACTGACGCAGTTCAAAAGCTTCAAGATGGCTACCTCCAAATAGATGGCCGTCTTCAACAGCTGGCCGCGATTCCTGGACCCTCATCTCCACCTGCACCACCATCCTCTGGAGCTGCAGCACCTCAAGTCGCCTCTAGCTCGGCCGTAATGGTGACCCACCCCGGAACCACGTGTGCCTATCCCGGAACGTTTTTCAGGTAAGCTCCGGAAATACCGGGCGTTTAAAAATGCTTGCTCCTTATATTTATCTCTTCAGCCCAGAACCTTTTGTTTATAGACTGTGAAAGTGGGTTTCGTCATTTCTATTCTCTCGGAAGAACCACAAGCCTGGGCTCACACTCTAATGGAGCAACAGAGCCCAATCCTAAACACAATAGACACCTTTTTTGAACACATGGCGAAGTTATATGATGACCCACAGCGTACGGCCACTGCCGAAACTATTCTCCATAACCTTACCCAAGGTAGAAGGCCTATCGAGGACTATACAGCCGAGTTCCGAAAATGGTCAGCCGACACAGGCTGGAATGAGGCTGCGCTAAAATACCAGTTTCGCCAAGGCTTATCTGAGTCTCTTAAGGACGAGCTGGCTCGGACAGAAGTCCCGGCCACTCTTGAAGACCTGATTCAAGCTGCCACGCAGCTGGATCGACGCCTGAGAGAACGTCGTTCTGAACGATATCAAGTTCCACGCTCTACCTGGGCCCATCCAAGGCCCACTCCGGTTCCACAGCCACCTGCAGCTCCTCAAAACAAAACCTCCCGGATCCTGAACCTATGCAAGTTGGATTGGTCCGAGCCCCGCTTACCTCCGAGGAGAGACTGCGGAGACGTCAAAACAACTTATGTCTGTACTGCGGAGAAGCCGGTCATTTCCTTCACTCCTGTCCAACAAGGCCTCGTAAGTCCAAACTACAACCTACTCTCAGCTACAATATTGCAAACCTTTCTCACGTTGTTCTTTTCATTTCCTTGCAGTTACCGGAAGGGGCAACTCGTCTACCGGCCATAGTTGATTCCGGGGCATGCAGCTGTTTCTTGGACGCTACATTGGCTCAAAAGCTTCATGTACCCCTTCGCAACAAAAACCATCCTTTTCAAATTAATTTAGCTGACGGTTCTCTACCCCGATCTGGACTTATCACGCAAGAAACCACACCTATCCGTGCCACCCACCGACTCCGGCCACCAGGAATTTCTACGTCTGGACCTCATTCCTTCCCCACTGTTTCCCATCATCCTGGGTCTTCCCTGGCTACAAGCACACCAACCGGTCATAAACTGGCTAAAGAAAGAGGTCAACTTTACATCCTCATATTGTTCACAGAATTGCCTTCCACCTCCAGTTGTTTCCTGCTCTGCCGTGACAACCTCGCCTGAAACTCTCCGGAACGTTCCCTCTGTCTACCTGGATTTCACAGATGTGTTCGACAAACGGCAAGCCGACTGCCTTCCGCCCCACCGACCGTATGATTGCCCCATTGACCTCTTACCCTGCTCCGAGATTCCCTTTGGCCGCATTTTTCCGCTGTCCGAGACAGAATTAAAGGCCCTCAAGGCCTATATTGACGAAAATCTGCAAAAGAAATTCATTCGTCCCTCGTCTTCCCCGGCTGGCGCGGGAATCTTTTTTGTTGAGAAAAAAGATGGAACTCTTAGACCTTGTATTGACTATCGGGAGCTCAATAAAGTTACAATTAAAAACAGATACCCGCTTCCCCTCATATCAGAATTATTCCAGCGGTTCCGATCAGCTCAAGTATTCTCTAAGTTGGACTTACGGGGTGCTTACAATCTCGTCAGAATTAGGGCAGGAGACGAGTGGAAAACCGCCTTCAGGTCAAGATTCGGGCACTTTGAGTATCTGGTTATGCCTTTTGGACTTTGCAATGCCCCAGCCACTTTTCAGCATTTAGTCAACGACATTTTCCGTGAACATCTGGACGATTTCCTGGTCGTGTATCTGGACGACATCCTCATTTTCTCACCTTCCTTAGACCTACATAGGTGCCATGTAAAAAGAGTGCTTACCATACTCAGAGAACATAGACTTTACTTAAAAGCTGAGAAATGTGAATTCGAGAAATCTTCCGTGCAATTCTTGGGATTCATTATATCCACCAGTGGCGTCGCCATGGACCCTCAAAAGGTTAAAGCTATTCAGGAATGGCCAGCCCCAGTGGACAAGAAAGGGGTGCAGCGGTTCATCGGCTTCGCCAATTTCTATCGACGGTTCATTGTGGGGTTCTCCTCCATCGTGAGCCCCATCACTCAGCTTACCCGCCAAGGTCATCCTTTTTGCTGGTCACCGGAAGCTCAAGAAGCATTCAGGAAACTAAAATTAGTCTTTTCTTCCGCTCCTGTTCTGCGACACCCCGATCCAATGTTGCCTTTTACCTTGGAAGTAGACGCCTCTGAGACTGCTACAGGAGCCGTGCTATCTCAGAGACAAGGGCCAAAGTCCCTACTACACCCTGTGGCCTATGCCTCTCGGAGACTAACTCCACCCGAAAAGAATTATGATGTAGGTGACAGGGAACTGCTTGCTATCAAATTTGCCCTAGAGGAGTGGAGGTATCTGCTAGAAGGATCGGCTCATCCTATAATGATATTTACCGACCATAAAAACCTTGAATATCTGCGGACAGCAAAACGTTTAAAGCCCAGACAAGCCCGTTGGGCTCTCTTTTTTTCTCGGTTTAATTTTCATCTCACTTACAGGCCTGGTTCAAAGAATGGAAAAGCAGACGCTCTTTCTAGAATGTTCCCTGAAACTCCATCCACAACTGAACCGAGCACCATTCTGTCATCTCGGAATTTTCTACTAGTCTCTCAAATCTACCTGTTAAATTCTATTAAGGCTTCATCCAGACAATGTTCTGATCCAGAGGTGTCTTCATTGGTAAAACATCACGATATCTTTTTGTCCCGAGGGAAAATTTTCGTTCCATCAGAATCTAGACAACTGGTCTTGAGCACCTTTCACGACCGTAAACTAGCAGGTCATTTTGGAGCACGAAAGACCACGGAGATGGTTCTACGATACTTTTGGTGGCCAAGCTGCAAACAAGATTGTAAAGCTACGTTGCATCCTGTACCATTTGCCAACGTAATAAGGGTCCTAAAACCAAGACCTGGGGGTTACTCAAACCTCTACCAGTTCCAGAACGGCCTTGGTCTGAAATCTCTATGGATTTTATTGTCGACTTACCACCTTCTGAAGGCTTCACCACAATCCTAGTCGTAGTAGATCGTCTCTCCAAAATGGCACATTTTGTGCCCATGATCGGTACTCCCTCTGCCCTAGAGACAGCCAAAGTCTTCTTCAGGGAAATCGTCAGGCTCCATGGGGTGCCCAGGAGCATCGTTTCAGATAGGGGTTCTCAATTCACCTCAAGATTTTGGAGGGAACTTTGTAAATCTTTGGAAGTCAAGACCTGCCTTTCCTCTGCCTACCACCCCCAGAGTAACGGACAAACGGAAAGGACTAACCAAACGCTGGAGCAGTACCTCCGATGTTTCTGTTCCCTCCTCTCAAGATGACTGGTCGTCCCTCTTACCTTCCGCTGAATTCGCCTATAATAATTCCGTCCATGCCACCACGAATCAACACCCTTTTGGCCAACTATGGCTTTCACCCGCCCTTTCTTCCTGATGCCCTCCCAGAAACACCTGTTCCAGCGGCCCAAGAGCATTTAACGGCTATCCAATTAAACTTTCTACAATTACAAAGAGTGATGCAACGGGCCCAGAGGACTACAAAAGATTTTACGACAAAGGAAGGAAAGATTGTCCTACTTTTGAAGTCGGAGAAGAGGTTTGGCTATCTGCTACTAATTTAAAATTACCGGTCCCCTCTCGAAAGTTGGGTCGAAGATTCATTGGCCCTTTCAGGATCAAGCGCAAGATCAACGCGGTGGCCTTTGAACTCTCGTTGCCGGATTCCTACAGGATACATCCAGTATTCCATGCCTCTCTCCTGAAACCTGTTACCCCTGATCCTTTCCAAGGAAGAGAAAGACCTCCGCCTCCACCAGTAGAGGTCGAGAGGAAGAATTTGAAGTTGAGTCCATCATCAGCTGTAGAAAAAGAGGTAGACAGCTTCAGTATTTGATTAAATGGAGGGGCTATCCCCCGGAAGATAACTCATGGGAACCCACAAGAAATCTGCATGCTCCACGTCTAATCCGAACTTTTCATCAGGAACACCCAGAGTTGATGTCCAGCTTGGGCGTCCGGAGTCCCCCCTTGGGGGGGGCACTGTCAGGGTCCCAGCGCACAGCACTCAATCCGTGCACAGGCACGTTAGAATCGCATCACGGCGCGTGCCCGCGCACCTGGGGCGCGCGCGCGTGGCGCAACGGCGCGTGCACGAGCGCGCGGACGTGCACATCTCCTCCCGGGACCAATCACAGACCTGACAGGCCTATTTAAACCAGCCCCTGTCTTTGCACAGGTTGCTGGTTTATCGTCAGCTCTGAGTAAAGTTTTGACACTTTGACTTGTGCCCTTTGACCTGGATTTACTTCCCGACTCAGCTCTCGCCTGGAAACCTGACCTCGGCCTGTTTGTGGACTCTGCTGCCTTCTTGAACCCTTTTGACCTCGGACCGTGACCTGGATTTGCTTCTGTCTCCTGCCCTTGAACTTCGGCTTACATACCTGGACTTGTCTTAGCGCTACCCGGAACCCGGACTTTTTACCTGTACCCCCGGATCAGCTTCCATTCGTCTGCTGGCTTTTGAACTGTGCCCTGGGAATTTACCACCTTCATCTGCCTTGGTGACCCTCCAGCACCTGCAGCACATCTCAGCCTCTGACCTCCAGTACCTGCATCCCATCTACCTACCCCTCCGGTACCGGTACCTTCTTGTGCCTCTGCCTCCTGTCTCAAATTCCAGGGGGCAGGTGCGCTTGGTCGTAAAGGTGAGCCGTCCTCAGCATCTCGGCCTCGGTAAGTACTTGTGTTTCTGACAGTCCCCAAACCTACGAAATTCACTCATTAAAGAGGGGAAAGATGTGTGAGGTTGTTGAAAGTAGACCAGCAGGTCGTCCGCATAAAGAGAGAGCTTGTGTTCAGCAGAGGGTGTCTGAACCCCCATTATGGACGGGTTCTGTCTAATGGCCTGAGCCAAGTGCTCAATCACTAAAACAAAGAGTAGAGGCGACAGGGGACAGCCCTGACGCGTACCATTTGCTATCTGAAAGGGCGTGGAGGAGGGGCCATTGACCAGGACAGATCCAGAGGGGCGAGAGTATAGACCCATAGTCTTGGATATAAAAGCAGGGTCCAAACCCAACTGCTGCAAAGAAAGGCGCAAAAACTGCCAATTGACCCGGTCAAAGGCTTTCTCCGCATAGAATGACAGTAAACAAGCCTTTGGGCCACGGCGTTGGATATAGAATATTAGGTGAATGGTTTTAGTCATGTTGTCCCTGGCCTCTCGACCAGGGACAAAGCCCACTTGGTCTTTATGGACAATTGAGGGTAATAAGGGGAAAAAGGCGGTTGGTCAGAACCTTGGTGTAGAACTTAACATCTATGTTAAGGAGCGAAATTGGTCGGTAGCTACTACACTGTAATGGATCTTTGCCAGGTTTGGGTATGACCGAGATGTTAGCAGCTAGAAAATTACTGGAGGGTAGATGATTGTCTTCAATGGAATTAAATGCAGTGGACATTAGGGGGGCCAGGGATTGGGCCAGTGATTTGTAAAATCTAGGAGAAAACCCATCCGGGCCTGGACATTTGCCGGATTTTAAGCCTTTAATAGCGGTAAGGAATTCCTCGACCGTTAGGGGGTTATCCAACGCCGCGGCCTGTTTGGTGGTTATCTGGGGCAGGGCCGTTTCCGAGATATATGCCTTCATGGCAGACAGACTAAAGTCCTCCGATCAGGCCAGCGGGGTCTGTGAGGGTAGGTTATATAGGTTGGAATAGTAATGACGGAAGGCATCCAGAATGCCCTTTGCGTTGCAATTTTTTTGTTGGTCAGCAGTACAGATGTGTTGTATGGGACGACGCATGGGGTGGGGTGAAGGACTTTCGTCAGATGTTGGCCACATTTGTTGGCAAGGAGATAGTATTTATTACGTCCTCGATCTCTGGCTATAAGGGAATTGGCATCAAGGAGGCGGAGAAGCTCCCTACGAGCATTAGAGAGGTCAACATAAGTAGCCGGATCCATGTCACGTTTGTGTGCCGCCTCAAGTGTGCTTATAACAGACAGGAGTCTGGTAATATCTGCTCTTCTGGCCTCCCATTTAGTAAGAGGGTTAGTGTCATCTGAACGGTGGTCTTGAATAAAATTCTGTATGTATCGCCAGCTCAACGTCCATGATGCACAGGTGGTCAGTCAATAGGTTGTCATTCATACGCCACAAGAATGTTCTGCTCAAGGTCGGGGGTGGGCTAAGCTGAGGTGAACGGGGGCATGATCAGACCAAAGTACGTTGCCCAGAGAGGCCTTAAGTGGAGTGTCAAGCAATGATTGGGAGATTAAGAAGTAGTCAATGCGACTATAGGAGTTGTGGGCCACAGAATAACAGCTGTAATCTCTCTCAAAAGGATGCTGTACTCTCCAGACATCCACCAATTGTGCAGAATGTAGAAGCGATTTTATGTATGTGAGCGCAGTGTGGGATAAGAAGGACTTACCTGAGGAAGTGTCCACGGACGGAGAAAGAGCTATATTGAGGTCGCCACCAAGGATGAAACAGGGACCGCCAAAAGAGAGTAACTTTTCTAAAACCCCTGATAGGAATTTCCCTTGGTCTAGGTTCGGTCCATATACATTAGCCACTGTGAAAACAGAAGAGTTAGATTTCAGTTTAAGGAACAGGTAGCCGCCTAGAGGGTCAATAAGAGAATCTAAGACCTGGGGGTGAAAGGATTTGTGAAAATCTATGGACACCCCCCTGGATTTAGACTGCGGCTTCGTACTGTGATACCATTGGTGGTAGTGAGGGTTATTAAGGGTTGGAATATTTGTCTCCTGAAGCAACAAAATCTTGGTTTTTGCCTTATGGAAATGATAAAGGATCTGGCTGCGCTTTTCAGGAGTATTGAAGCCCCTGCAGTTATAGGAAGATAAACTAATACGGTCAAGAGGCATCTTCATACTATAAGTATGGGGGCCCAAAGCCAGTCCATGATGAGGTCAAGGCCTGCTCGGACCACGTGGAAACAAAAAAGGGAGGGGGAAGGGAGGTAGAGTGTAGGAGGAAAAACGAAGAGTAAGAGCAAAAGAGAAAAGTGAGTGTCCGACCCAAGAAGAGGGGGGTCTGAGCATCAGTGTCGTAGAGGACGGAGGTCAGCAAACAGAACAGAAGCGAAAGGATAGACAACAGGCCACTAGGTTGAGGCATGAGTCAAAAGACAAAACAATGCTAACCTATAAAATAGGCTATAACAGAGAAAGTACAGTGCTCGCACAAGTACTGTCAGTCCTAAGGGGGGAAACGAAGTATGCACATGGAGTGTCCCCTGGTCCCGGGACCCGCATAGGCGTAATAACTAAACCTGCACTAAATTATAACATCAAGAAAATAGAACATATAACTAAGAACAGTTCAAACACAGCCATATTGACAGGGCAAACACCCCCCCCCATCCACCAGAGGTCTCACGAAGGAACCCAAAAGGGTCAACAGGGCAGGCAGTCCAGGAGGGGATAAGGAGACTGTCATGGATCGTGAGATATTAAAGTGTTTCTACGTGAAATCCATATTCATGTATTGCAGAAGATGAGACATTGTGCATAGGACATATTGCAGGATGCCTCTGTCTGTCTAGATGTGGATTGGAGCGGAATCAGCCTATTGAGGATTATTGGAATGCTAAGTGGCTTGTGAAATACCTTTCCATTGTCTTCTGCAGATGAATGGCCGTTGTCAGAGACGAGACGCCTGGCCGCCTTGTCCGGCTGCCTGAATAGATAATTGACTCATGTTAATTGTTGTTCTGATTGCTCCATTGTAGTAATTACCCCCTGGGGGCTTCTGTCTCAACACACATAGTCAAGCTATTCAAGCTTTGGGACCAATCTCTGCCGAGACATTTTGAAGTCCTCATTTGCATGGGAGAGGACCTGAGTGAAAACCCCAAATGTACTTTACAATTGACCAATAGAAAAGCGGTTGTTGGGGGCGGGATGTTCCAAATTCTGTATAAAAGTGTGCTGTGTTTTTTCAATAAAGAGTTCTGGTTGAGCACACATACAACTCGTTTGGTGTGTGTTCTTCATGGATCCAATCGGCACATAGCTGTAGGTTGGATCCTGGAATCTTAGATGACTGGACCATCAGATGTTGCAAGCTGCAATTTGATCCGATAGAAGCAGAGTGTCGGGAGAGCAGGACCTGGGCGAGAAAGGGTCTCGTCACAGAGACAAAACAAAAAAAAAAGGGGGGGGAGCGAAGTAGTAGCCTAAATAAAAAAAAGGTAAGGAAACGTCAGCTCAACCCCCCTGCGTGAGGAGGTCAACAGGACAATCAAGGACATCCGGCTCTAAAGATCTTGGGTGGAAAGGGGTGCAAGTCCTGTGTTCAAACAAAAGTAATCAACCCCAAGTCAGGGCAGTAGTGGGCAAACATGAGGAGCCATAGGAGAGTCAGTCATCTGGCGTGTATAGACTTTTAAAAGAGCCCCAACACTCATCAATGTCTAACAATCAAATTAAAATCATTGTATTATTGATTGCACTTTTGATTGGAGAAACTGCACTGTGCATGTAAGCTTTCTCCTCGGTTCAGAAAGAAGACACAAACGGATGAACTGAACTTTCAGGCATTTTCCATTCCTAACTATTATTTTCAATTTTCCTGCTTAAAGGTATTGTAAAGACAGAGGCCCAGATTCACAGAGCAATTACGCCTGTCTAACTGGTGTTAGACAGGAGTAATTTCAAATTTTGCGCGCCGTATCACTAGTTTGAATCCTCAAACCATGATACGGCGGCTTCGGGCTTCGATCCGAGAGGCTTACGTCTTCGTAAGCCTTCGGATCTACGCTGCTATATTTTTGCGGCCGCTGGGAGGAGTTTGCGTCGTTTTCATGCGTCGGGATATGCAAATGAGTTTTTCCGGTGATCCACGAAGATACGAGCGGTCTTCGCAATCGCTTTCGTCTATTTTTTTCTACGTACTGTTAGACCAGCTTTTTGCTGGTCTAATGGTGCGTAGCCCATGTTAAGTATGGCCGTTGTTCCCGCGTCGAATTTAAAAAATTTTTTTTTTTTTTTTACGTAACTCGTTCGGGAATAGGAATGTCCGTAAACGACGCTACTCAAGAAAAAATGACGTAACGACGTGATTTCGCGCGATGCACGGCGGGAAATTTCTGAACGGAGCATGCGCAGTTCGATCGCCGCGGGAACGCGCCTATTTTAAATGCTTCACACCCCCTAATTGCGTAGATGGATTGCGCCGGGAGAAATACACTACGCCGCCGTCGTTTACTGGACAAAATCTACCTGGATTCCACGTAGAGCCAGGTAAAATACGGCGGCGTAGTGTATTTGGGAAACGCTACGATAATCTAATTCTCTATGAATCTGGCCCAGAAGGTTTCTTTATCTTAAAGCGGAGTTCTGCCGAAAAAATAAAATAAACGTCAGCAGCTACAAATTGTGTAGCTGCTGACTTTTAATATTCAGACACTCACCTGTCCCACGATCCAGTAATGCGAGCGTATGAAGCCCTGCTCCTCTCCCCCTCTTCTTCACAGCGCCGGCATTGTAACTGTGGGTGCCTGGCTGTGGCTTCACAGTCGGCCCACACTACGCATGCAACAGCCACGCTGCATGCTTTGAATCACCGGGCAATCTTATGGGACCTGTGACATGTCCCAGAAGATTGCATGAAGGGATGGGGGAGGTGAACTTCCTTCCAGCACTGTAGAGCCAGAGGAGGAATTGGGAGCTGGGTTCCTGTAAAAACTGGGTACCCTCCCCCCCCAAAAAAACGTCATGTTTCAAATGTGGAACTACGCTTTAATGCATTCTATTCTCCCTCCTGATTGGCTGAGACACAGCAGCAGCATCATTGGCTGCCACTGCTGTGATTCAAAGTCATCTAGCCAATCAGGAGAGAGAGGGGTGAGGCCAGGGCTCCATGTCTGAATGTCTGCTTGCTGTGGGGGCACTGAACATGAGGGAGGGGCCAGGTTTACAGAAGAGGGACCTGAGAAGAGGAGGATCTAAGCGGCTCTGTGCAAAGGTAAGTATATACTATGTTTGTTACTTTTATAGGAAAAGACGCGACTTTACAATCACTTTAAGCAAAAGCAAGCCTACCAACCCAACACTATATTAGTGGGGACATTATCTGGCAACCCTGTGTTCTAGGCCAGGTCCAATGTGGCCGATTCACAAATCTAAACCTGATTGTATCTATGTGCTCTAATGTCTTGTGTATATGTTTTTTTTTTTTTGCATCAGAATCTTTTTTACATACAAGTTAATGATGATGAAAAAGCAGCTTCACTCAAGTAGGTCAAATGCAGGTCAGACCGACCAAAAAAATAAAAATATAATTAATAACATTGGCAACAAGTCCCATTATTGCCAGCCAGTTGAGTAAAATACTTGACAAGTGGCAACCCAAAAATAATGTAAAAAGCAACTGTAGAGGAACTCTGGGAGACAGATGACTAAATAAAATATAAAAAATAAAAGTTCTGGCTTTAGATGCATAAATTCAGCTTGACTTAACTTAACAGGTCACCAATGACTATCTATGTGGTCCAGTGTGTCACATTGGCTTTGTTTTTTTATCTTATATTTTATATTTTTTGTCTGTATTTTCCTTTTGCAGTACATATGATGGCGGTCTGCCTTGTGACCTTTTGAAAAATCCAAAGATTTGTACATAAAGGACTTCCAGGTAATCATTAAACAAAGAGGCACAATCTGGAAAACAGTTTAATTTATTTTATTCTCAGGCGGCGTACACACGACCGAGGTTCTCGCTAGAAACCAGCGAGAACCTCGCTGGGAGCTGCATTCTAGCGAGAACCTCGGCCATGTGTACGCTCTCGGCGAGCATCCCGTCGGGAATGCCTTCGAGCCAAAATAGAGAGCATGTTCTCTATTTGCTCGACGGCCCGTCGGGATGAATGGCTGGTTGCCATTCCCGACGGGCGGGTCGCCGAATCTGACGGCCGGCAGAGAACCTCGACGGGCGGAACGATGTGTTCTGCCCGTCGAGGTTCTCTGCCGTGTGTACGCCGCCTCATACAATACATGCAAGTGATTGAAACATACAGAGGGTTTTTTTATCACCTGTTGATATTTTTTATATTCTAAAATGCAACTTTTTTACTATTGTAGAAACCGGCAGTTATAAAATCGGTCTCCTAGAATACATAGGGGTGTACAAAATTAAGAATTATAAAAATACATTTAACTTTTAAAAATATGTAAACTTTGGGATAGATTCATAGACGCGTAACTCCTGTCTTGGTGTTAGACAGGAGTACTTTCAAATTACGCGCACCGTATCACTAGTTTGAATCCTCAAACCATGATACGGCGGCTTCGGGCTTCGATCCGAGAGGCTTACGTCTTCGTAAGCCTTCAGATCTACGCTGCAATATTTTTGCGGCCGCTGGGAGGAGTCCGCGTCGGTTTCAGCGTCGGGATATGCAAATTAGTTTTTACAGCGATCCACAAAGATACGAGCGGCCTTCGCAATCGCTTACGTCTTTTTTTTGCTACGTACAGTTAGACCAGCTTTTTGCTGGTCTAACCGTGCGTAGCCCATGTTAAGTATGGCCGTCGTTCCCGCGCCGAATTTAAATTTTTTTTTTTACGTAACTCGTTTGGGAAATTTCTTAACGGAGCATGCGCAGTTCGATCGCCGCGGGAACGCGCCTATTTTAAATGCTTCACGCCCCCTACTCGCGTAGATGGCTTGCGCCGGGAGAAATACACTACGCCGCCGTAGTTTACTGGACAAATTCTACCGGGATTCCACGTAGAGCCAGGTAAAATACGGCGGCGTAGAGTATTTCTGATACTCTACGCGAATCTAATTGTATGTGAATCTGGCCCTTTACTTTTAAAAATGGTAATAATAGTCTTGTACAGAGTAATAGTTGTGTATTTTTTACACCTACTGTTTTAATATTTTTTTTAATTTAAGTGTTTAGAATAGTGATACTAATATATATATATATATATATATATATATATATATATATATATTATATATATATATATATATAGCATAAGTATATTCAATAGAACTTTACAAACTCACAGTGTTACAGACACATCAAACTACAGAAATACAATATAACGTTGGCTATATAAAGGAGGTAAAATAAATATGTTAGGAGCAGATGCATTGGGGATAACAGAGTACCTCTTTAAACTTTTTTACATTATTAGAAACCCTTGAAATTCTCAGGTTTTAGGAAACTCTACAAAAAATGATTATGTCTACAGCTCATGGTACATTAGCATGATCAGCAAAGTGTAAAATGTTTTATTCATAAATTAAATAAATCATAACAATGACCGCAAAAGAAAGGTAAACAGTAAAACTGTTGTGTCTTTTTACACTTGTGGTCTGTGGAGAGAAATGCCCCCTGACATCGGTGATCAGTGCTGTGGCCCCTTACATTGATGGTCATTGTAATGCTACCTTACATTAGCCTAGCTTCCAACTGTCCCTGATTTTGAGGGACTGTCCCTGATTTGGAACAAAGTCCCTCTCTCCCTCTTTCCTGCTAATCTGTCACTCATTTTGTTCTGATCTATACAGTTGTATATAAAATTCACTTGTTATCGTTCAAAAAATATTACCCAGTGCTAAACCGTTCATCTAATTTCTAAATGGCTGCATGTGTAAATTTCAAAAGCCAATATAAAGGAAGAGTAGTGGTAAAAAAGCACTTGTTAGTCATTTCTCTTGTATAATTCTCCTTTAAAAGCGTGTGTCATATGCCCACATACTTTAGCTAATAGGTGTCCCTCATTCCCATCTCAAAAAGTTGTGAGGTATGCATTAGTGATCAGTGTGGTGACTCCTTACATTCATGGTCTACGGTGGAGGGGACCGTTAAATTGATCACTGGAGAAATGTCTCCTTACACTGGTGGTTGTAAAGAAGTTTCCCTTACATTGGATGTCAATGAAAACATTTCTCTTTTACATTGGTTATCAATGTAGGCTGGAGATCAATTCACCACTGTTTATTGGCTAGCGCCCCTTCTGTTCCCCTGAACCCTATCCCAGAAAGGCTGTTCTAAACAATCAAGTAGTATGAGGTTGATGAATAAAGAACCAGCAATTTGCTTGGATTTCCACCCCACTTTGGAACGCTGAAGCCTGTAGTGCAATACTTTTATAAAAAGAAGAGTTTTTAAAAATCCTGGAACTATCAAAGTCAACCACCAAGTTTTAGTTAATGGGGCAATGTAGGCTCCAGATCAAGGCCCATGTTTGAATAATGCAATGTAAGATGTGGGCTGTGGTGTGCCTACTCCAGTAGAGTATAACAGAGAGTAGATAGCAGTATCTGTACTCTTAAACAACCCTTTTGTGAATCCAGGTTACAAGCCCTTGAAATGGCATAAGAATTCTTTGTGAATGTTTGTCGACATGCCAGAGAAATTTCAACAGAAGAATGGAAACAGAAAACCTGCATGAAAAATGGGGACTAGAGGAAATGAGAAACATACAAAGCTATTGTTGGGTATCTGAAAAGTAGTTCAAACTGTTATCTATTGGAAGAGTCAGGAGCCAAAAATGTAAAAAGTAAAATTGTATAATTTTCTATATAGTCATTTCACAAATCCAAAGCTAATTTGTATATTTTTTTAGGCTTGGCTTGTTTGCCATTTTTATTTAGAGTTATGCATTATTTGGTACAAGTTTAACTTTTTATTGCAATGTTTGAAAATGCTGTTATCTACACTGGATTAAATTTCTCAGAATACATCGTATTCAGCTGGTCAAATGCCAAGGCAACTGGGTCATTTTCATCTTCACACAATTCTTTCAAAGATACACTGCAGGAAAACGGTAAATAGAAACAGGTTACATATATAATTTAACTTTTGGACATGGAAAATGCAAAATCATGATCTTTTTTGAAAGGTTATTGTCTGGTTTAGGTGTGAATAAAAGCAGGAATGAGTGAAGTTAAAGTGGTTGTAAACCTCCATGGGGAAGTTGTACCTATAGGTAAATCTATAATGAGGCTTACTTATAGGTACAGTAAATACCTTCTAAATTTTCACCAATGATGTCATCGGCACATGCGCTGTGAAGAAACGCTCATCCATGCCAATTCTTCACCAATGAGTGCAGTGACTGGCGGCTCCCGCATGCATGCGAGGGACGTTGCACCACTCTGGCCAGTCACAGAGCCGGAGTCCGTGGAAGGAAGAGAAATAAAGAGGCACAAAGATGGATGAGGCCTCCAGTGGGGGTTTCATTTGCAGGTAAGTGGAACATAATGTGCAAGTATGCGATTCATACTAGCACTTTATGCTTTTACTTTGCAGAGAACTAAAAAGAAAGTAAAACCCATCAGGGTTTACTTCCTCTTTAAAAAGCCACTTATATTAATTTATTTCAAAAGAAGATTTACCAGAAGAGCAGAACTCTCAAACTACAAAGAACTGCATCCATTGCTTTGAGGCCTGGAGTGCAACCATCAAAATACAATGGCCCGGATTCACAAACGATTTACGTTGGCGTATCTCCAGATACGCCGACGTAAGTCCAAATGTGCGCCGTCGTATCTTTACGCCAATTTACAAAGCGAGATACGTAGAAAAATAGGCTTCCTCCGTCCGACGTAACTTGCCTACGCCGTTGTATCGTGGGCGCATTGTTATGCTGGATGCATTCGGCATTCCCATTATAAATATGCAAATGAGTAAGATACGCCGATTCACGAATGTAGATGCGCCTGGCCGCTTCATATACACGATTAGCGTAAGGCTTACGTCCGGCTTAAAGTTACCCCTCATATAGCAGGCGCAGTTAATGCAAATGCCAGGGAACGACGCCGTCTAATTTTACGCCGCGTATGCCGTTTACGTAGTACTACGTGAATAGGGCAGTGCGTAGGTTACGTTCACGCGTGCGAATGCCCAGTTCGGCCGGCCATTCATTTGCATGGGGGTCACGCTTAATTTAATTATATGACGCCCACCTTCTTCCTACTTTGAATTAGGCGGGCTTACGCTGGCCAATTTATGCTACGCCGCCGCAACTTACGAAGCAAGTACTTTGTGAATACTGCACTTGCCTCTCTAAGTTGCGGCGGCATAGCGTAAACAAGATACGCTACGCCCGCGCAAAGATACGCCAATGTATGTGAATCCGGGCCATTGTTTTTTTTGAGGATGTATTTCAATGTCATGATGCCACATTTTACCAGCAGCATCCCATGCCATTCTCATGAAATAATGCCTAGAATTCATTAGCATCACTGGCACTCTGTCAAATTGTGTCAAACCTCTGCAAGACAAATGTGAGCGGCTGCAACAAATTCTTGTACCAGTTGGAAACAGCTACACAAATTTATCACAAATTTATCATGTGGAATCATTGCGGGGGGCAGCCAGAGTGTTCATGCTGTGGATATGCCACCCTTGATACATTCTTAGACCACGAGCGTTGCACAGCATTGCACAGGTCGAAACTCTTAAAGGGGTGTTCCAGCCTAGTTTTATGTTTATTAAAAGTCAGCAGCTACAAAAAGTGTAGCTGTTGGCTTTTAATAAACAATCACTTACCTGCTCCAGCGTTCCAGCGACGCGCCGGCCGGGGCTCCGCTACTCTCCCCCCCTCCCAGGCCGGCGTCCTCATCGTAACTGTGGGCACCCGGCCGTGACAGCCTTCAGCTTCAGTGGGATAAGCGGAAGTGAGGAGTGGGATAAGCGGAAGTTCCATTTTTGGGTGGAACTCCGCTTTAATGCAACTGACATAAGGCTTTCATAAATTAGGTGCAGGACTTTTTAAAGGGACCATAATGGCAGAAAGGTATCTCACTAATTAATACTTATTAATTCACAAATGTATTTCACCTGGACATGCAAGAATTGTTAAAGCTGAAGTTTTTCAGTTAAATGCATGCATTATCACACACAAATTATAAATCCATTTTATATAACTGTTGCCTCTAAAAACCTAGAAACTTAAAGTATAAATTATGTCAGAAAAGGAAGACCTCTACCCATGCCACATTCAACATTTTCAGACAAAGAGAAACAGAAGGGTTGCAGAATTACACCTTGCTAGGCACTGGACTTTAATGGCATGATATGGGTCTTAGCCTTGAGAATATCAAGCTACCTGAACACCCCTAGTCTATTGTACACAAGTATGACAGGAGGTGCATAAGAATTGTATCATATTTTCTATTGCTATGCTTTTTTAATCACATGGATTTTTAACAATTGTTATAACAAAATTTTATTTTATATATTTTATAAAAAAAACAATCCCTGTCCTTACGCTAAAGGATAGGATCACACAGCTACAAAATTGGGGCCTCGCACCTGCAACTTCCACTCTAGATCTGATTAGCAATCCACCCACCAGGCTCTCTGATGACTGGACAACAGCTATCCACACTTTAAAATAAATAAATAAATACACATATTTTTGCAGGTAAAGAAAATGCATTCATGTTTTTTTTTTTTTTTTTACTTGGGCCCGGTAAAGCATTGCCATGCAGGACTCCTGCAGGCTTGTCAGTGTATCTGTCTGTCTGCTTGTACTTCGTACGAGCAGACGGATACACACTGACAAGAAAAGACAATGAACTACCAGAGTGCTCAAAAGTGCCATGGTAGTTCATTGAGAATTACAAGCTGACAGACGCAAAGGCTGTCAAGGCTTGAAGTCTCTGTGAATGAATGATGTGGCCAGGCGGGCCAACAGAGCCCCACACGGCCGTGTGTTTTTTTTTTTAATTAGTGACAGGGGTGGAACATGTAACATGTTCCCAAAAATGTACTTATCCTTAAACATAAATCTTGTCATGGTCTCCTTGCCTAATACCGCTACTAGAGAGGATTGGTGCTATTACTCTGAGCTAGATCCTTCAGAAGGCACAACACATGCTTCCTACTATGTCTGCTCCCCAGCAGAATTGTTTGTTATGTATATTTCAATACCGTAGAGCATTCTTTTCCTTTTAAAGAATGCTGACTGTGATGAGACTCATGGACACAATGGGGTTAATTTACTAAAGGTAAATAGTCTGTGCACCTGCAAGTGCGCCCACAAAAGCACTTCAAGTGCACTGCAAGTGCAGTTGCTCAAGTTCTGAGGGGAATATGCAAGGAAAATAAGAAATATTTACGGTAGCAACAGGTTAGTCTTATTATAGGCTTACCTGTAGTGAAAAGTGATCTGTAAGGGTTTACAATCACTTTAAATTAACCAGTACAAACATTACCCTCAGCTGCACACCAGTGCACCTGCAACCTGGGCCCCTGTTGAATGGCCCTTAGGCTCTGGTGACCCATATGGACCTTTAATTTATCCCTCTAGGTCGCCCAGTGGACAGTTAATACTAATAAAAGTCCTTTGATATGGATCGCATCTCTTTGTTATGCTTTTCTTCTTTACAATAAAAAGTATTGTACCAGAAATACTGCTCTAGATACCTACCAGTCTAGTAGAATACTTACCCGACTTGATTAAAATAGGGGAACTGAAAATGGCCTTAACAACCAATTTCTACAGGTAGTTTCCAAAGTATGTGCTCCAGTGTCAGTAACATTACTGACACATACAGCAAGTTCAAGTAGTTGTTACTCTATCACTTTGGCAGCGACATATTCTTAAAGAAATACTGCCAGTTAGTTCTTTGTTTAGGAAACTGGTGGTAATTAAGAACAACTCTGATCAGGCTTGCAGAGTGAGCCGTGCCTGTGCTGGAATCTGTCATATATGTGATAGCTTCCCACACATGGCTGCACCCCCTACCTAAAATGTAAGCTGCTAAATGTATGCAAAAGGGCCAGGCATGCATTTAATGTCATTACCCAAGTATGGGCAATGCGGGTGGTTGCGGTGGGTGGTTGTGGAAACAGGTGCAAACCCACAGTGGCAATCACCCACGCAGATGTGAATCAGGCCTAAGAAAACTGCATGGTCTGCAAAAGGTTTCATGGATATACCCTGTATTTAATGTTAGTAAAAGTAAATATGTTACTTAAATATTAAAGGGGTGGTTCCGCCAAATTATTATAATTTTTTTAAAATCGTTTCTCCCGCACTGTTATTATGCCATAATCTACTCACATGTTCCAGCAATATAGGCGCCAGCATCAAGATTTCCGCAAAAATAAAAGTTTATATTGCAGAGAGATGGACGTTTCCATCTTAGCTGTGGGCACTCTCAAGCCCAACGTCAGTGTCTTCCGGAATGCGGCGAATGCTGGAGTCCCAGCATTCACCACTCTATCCCGCGCACGCGCAGTGTTGACCGCGAGCCGCGCCGTCAACACTGCACAGTTACTATGACAACGGCGCTGCGTCCTGTGAAGGACTCGCCCCTTCACAGTAAACACAAGAGCGATCTTTTCTATCAGCTGCTCAGAAGGCACCGAGCAGCTGATAGAAAAGGTAAGTCAATGCCAGCACGGTATACAGGTGAGGTATGGCGTTTCCAACAGCTTACCAGAAGTTAAAATGGCCCTGTCGTATCCGCCCTCGTCACATGACTGGCTGCAAGAGTCATGTGACTTGCAGAAATAGCGCGATATAACTAGACATGCTGTAGAGATTTCTCTCCCTCAAAACGTGACGCTGCATTCCCAAAAGGCATAGCGGCTAGGAAAGAAAAAATCGACACGCCCATCCCCGCTCAGACAGACCAGGAAGTGCCTGCTTCACAGTGCCAAAAGAAAGGTACAGAAAGGTTTTAAAAATTTGTAGATGACAAACCTTTTTTAGGCTGACTGTGCCCTTGTGTTTAAGGTGAACTTGTTAGATAGGGAGAACTACCCCTTTAAGTATAACAGTACAGTATAAAAAAAATTAAAATTAAATCCAATGTATTAGCGTTCCATCATTAGTGTAGAATTGATATCTCACCTTATGGATGCAATGGTTAGTTTGAAGTCTTTCAGTTGGCAATATGCATCACCTGGGTTAAGCCTAAAAAATAAATAACAAGCTTTAAATTTTGTCTTGTATGATGTCAGGAGACGAGTGCTTTGACATGTTTAGGAAAGAGTAGGATTTGGTAAGCATCTTTAGAATGAAAAGGAGGCTCTGTATGTAACGTATAAGAACCAGTGTAAACTAGTTTTAGGTCTTTTTAATATGTCTTTCCGCTGGTATAAAAGCAAGCTTATGCAAAGTTTTCAACAGGCTTGGAGCATCTTGGTGAGGCCTTTAACCACTTCCTTACTGGGCACTTAAACACCCCTCCTGCCTAGGCCAATTTTCAACTTTCAGCGCTCTCACACTTTGAATGACAATTACTCAGTCATGCAACACTGTACCCAAATGATTTTTGTGTCCTTTTTTTCATACAAATAGAGCTTTATTTTGGTGGCATTTGATTACCTCTTTTTTTTTCGCTATTATTGCGCAATTTTGAAAAAAAAAGTATTTTTTCTTAGTTTCTGTGATAAAATTTTGCAAATTATAAATTTTTCTTCATAAATTTTGGCCACATCTTGTATTGCTACATAAAAATAACCCACATTTTTTGGAAATTATTTGGTCTGTGTGAAAGTTTTATGCCGCGTACACACGGTCGTTTTTTGCGATGAAAGAAAACTACGTTTTTTAAAACGTCATTTAAATTGATCGTGTGAGGGCAAAACGTCGTTTTTTGTCTTAAAAAAAACGACCAAAAAAAAATTCCAACATGCTTGAATTTTTTGTGTCGTTTTTCAAAACGTCGTTTTTTGTTTCACAAAAAGTCACCGTGTGTAGCAAAAACGTCGTTCAAAACGGCGTTTTTCAACCCGCGCATGCCCAGAAGCTAGTTATGAAGCGAGCTTCAATGGAAAAGAGTGGTGAACGTAACCTCGCTTTTTGTGAAAAAACGATGGTGTGTATGCAAAATTGTCTTTGAAAAGTGACATTTCAAAAACGTCGTTTTTTACTTCACAGAAAACGTCGTTTTTTTTCATCGCAAAAAACGACCGTGTGTACGCGGCATTAGAGTCTACAAGCTATAGTGCAAATCATAAAAAATTATCACATCTGATCACACCTGATGTACTGAGGGCCTCATTTCTTGAGACCCTAACAAGCCAGGAAAGTAAAAAATGCCCCCCAAATAACCCCTTTTTGGAAAGTAGACATTCCAAGGTATTTAGTAAAAGGGATGGTGAGTTATTTGAAGTTGTAATTTTTTCCCACAATACTTTGCAAAATTAAGATTTTTTTTATTTAAAAACTTTCTCAAAATTGTCATTGTAATAGCTTGTTGCTCTCACATAGCATGTGCATACCACACATGACACCTCAAAATACATTCTGCTACTCCTCCTGACTAAAACGATACCCCATGTGTGAGACTTTTTCACTGCCTGGCCACATACAGAGGCCCAACATGCAGGGAGCGCCATCCGGGGTTTTAGGAGCATAAATTGCACATCTAACTAGTTGACTACCTATTACACTTTTGAAGGCCCTGGAACACCAGGTCAATGGAATTACCCACAAAGTGACCCCATTTTGGATAGCTAACACCCCAACATATAATCTATGAGGCATAATGAGTCTATTGAACGGTTTATTTTTTTCCAGCAGTTTTTGGAAAATGTGGAAAAAAAATGAAAACGCATTTTTTTTACACAAAGTTGTCCATTGATAAGATATTTCCAACACATAGCATGTACATAGCAAAATCTACACCCCAAAATTATTCTGCTACTCCTCCTGAGTACAACAATACCACAGGTGTGAGACTTCTACACTGAGCAAAGCGTAAAAAAAAGATTACCTGTGGTAATAGTAGCGCAGTTCTACACAGCAGGATAGCACTGGTTCAGGCAGCAAGCAGGGACTTGGTCAGCAACGGCATACACAATTGTCCAGGCAGGGATACTGTCTCGTCAGGGTTAGTGCAGGCAGACATATTGTCAGCAGTGCCAAAAATATTGGTCCTGGTAGTAGGCAGGTCCATGTCGTGTGGTCAGTTCATGCAACAGGCAGAGGCATGATGGCATAGGTCCTGCAGGCAGAAGTAGGGCCTCGTTCAGGACAGAATGGGGACAGGGGTAGAGGCTTCTCCCACCCAAATCTCCTTGAAGCCTCCGAGCAACCAGACCCTAATCTAGGATGAGAAAACAAAAAAATAGTTTTCTTCATCCAGAAAAAACTTTTCTGGAGCCCCTCACATATGTGAGACCCCTGTGTTGAATCCCAGTAGTCCAGTAGCAGGGTACAATGTCAGTCCATGAGCCAGGCAAAAGGCATGGTCAAACAGTCCAAGGTCAGTTCCAGATCAGGCAGAGGTATTACAAAATCATTAGGCAGAAGAGTGGTCGAAAAACAGTCCAGGGTCAATTCTAGATCAGGCAGAGGTATTGCAAAATCGTTAGGCAGAATCGTGGTCGAATAACAAGCCAGCAGTGGCATAAGGTGTGTGAAGGCAGGACTACGTTTACCATACTAAACTAATAATTTAGTTTAGTATGGTAATGGTAAAAACAGTCAGTTACACAGATTGTCCGTGTCCATCTGGACTCCTGGCTGGGCAGTGAAAGGGGGAATGTTGGCTTCTCTGGAATTTGGAGGAGCACACAAGGGGTTCTGAAGGGCATAGGGAAGGCTGGCATGGGTTCTTGGCCTTTGTTGCCAAGGTACTGCGGTGCTGGTGGATGGCACTTCTGTATTGGTGGATGGCACTTCGGTGCTGGTGGATGGCGCCTTCGTTTGGCGGGGCTGACTATTTTCCCCCTCTGAGCCTTTCACTGTTCCACTACTGTAGACTGGCTCATAGACTACGTCCGAATCATAATCCAAATGGGAATCCGAAAAAGAGCTCCCTGTTGCTCTCGTTAGGCGTGGAAAGAATTTGATATGCCTCCTCAGAGGAAAAGCGACGTTTTGACATGGTTGCTGGCGGTGGTGATGCGACTTTACAGATGTGCACTGAGGCGGCACAGATGGGCAGAGATGGGTACTGAGATGGCAGAGATGGGTACTGAGGTGGTGGAACAGATGTGTACTGATTGCACAGATGTGCACTGATGAGGAGGCACAGGTGGCACTACTGAGGTGGCACAGATGTGCGTTGAGGCGGCACAGATGGCACTGAGATGGGTACTGATCTGCAACGATGAGGCGGCACAGATGTGCACTGATTGACTGCTGCACAAGTGGGCACTGATGAGGTGGCACAGGTGGGCACTGATGAGGTGGCACAGGTGGGCACTGATATGCACTGATTGCAGATGTGCACTGAGGCGGCAGATGGCCACTGAACACAGGTGGGCACAGGTCATACTGGTGGCAAAGGTGGTACTGGTGGGCACCAAGTGTTTCCCGGGCATTGGGCACTGATTGGGATGTTTTTCACAGTATGGCACTTTATAATACTTTGTAACTTTTTAACAGAACTCACACAACGTTCTCCCTCCTCACACGCGATGTCTGTGTGAGGAGGGAGAGCCCGGCAATGAGAGATGATTTCATAGGTTTATATTTGAGATAATCTCTCATTGGCCACGATGATCGCGCTGTAAATAGCCGCTGTGATTGGCTATTTACCGCAATCTGTGATTGGCTGTGTCCAAGGGACACGGCCAGCACAGAAGTTCCCCGATGCGCGCTCGGGAGCGCGGAAAAGGGCGGCCGTAAAAAGACGGCGTCCCAGAGATTCAGAGCCACCCTGTGGCTGTACATAGTCGTACAGCTGTCAGGAAGTGGTTAAAGAACTCCTTTTAACCACTTCCATACCAGGCACTTACGCACCTTCCCGCCCAAGCCAATTTTCAGCTTTCAGCACTGTCGCAATTTGAATGACAATTGCGCGGTCATGCTACACTGCACCTAAACAAAATTGGCGTCCTTTTTTCCCCACAAATAGAGCTTTCTTTTGGTGGTATTTGATCACCTCTGCGGTTTTTTTTTTGTGCAACAACTAAAAATAGAGCGAAGATTTTGAAAAAAAAATAAAGTTTTTATTTTTTTCTGTTAATTTTTTTGTAAATGAGTATGTTTTCTCTTTCAATTATGGGCACTGATATGGTGGCACTGATGGGCACCGATGAGGTGGCACTGATGGGCACCGATGAGGTAGTTCTGATGGGCACCGATTAGGTGGCACTGATGGGCACTGATAGGCGGCGCTGGTATTGGGCACTGATGGGCACTCATGGGCGGCACTGATGGGCACTCATGGGCGGCACTGATGGGCACTCATAGGCAGCACTGGGCACTCATAGGCAGCACAGATGGGCACTCATAGGCGGCACAGGTGGGCACTCATAGGCGGCACAGGTGGGCACTGATAGGCGGCACAGGTGGGCACTGATAGGCGGCACAGGTGGGCACTGATAGGCGGCACAGGTGGGCACTGATAGGTGGCACAGGTGGGCACTGGTAGGTGGGCACTGGGCATGGATTGGCACTGTGGGGTGGCACTGACAGACACTGGGGTGGCACTGATGATCACTGAGGGGTGGCACTGATGGATCAATGTTGCCAATCAGTGCCCATGTGTGGGCACTGATTGGCATCATTTTTTTTTACTGCCCCCCTTTTTTTTTGTCATTTTTTTTTTTTTGTCATTTTTTTTTTTTTTGTCATTTTTTTGTCATTATTTTTTTTATTTCCCTGGTGGTCTAGTGTGGCGATCCGAGGGGGGGCTGCGCTGATAAACAATCAGCGCGAACCCCCCCTGTCAGGAGAGCCGCTGATCGGCTCTCCTGTACTCGCGTCTGTCAGACGCGAGTGAGGAAGAGCCGTCGGCGGCTCTTCCTGTTTACATCGTGATCAGCCGTGATTGGACACGGCTGATCACGTGGTAACGAGGCTCCGCCGGAGACTCGTTACCGAGATCGGAGGTGCAGGGTGTCAGACTGACACCCCGCATCACCGATCGCCGCGCTGCGCGCCCGCACGGGCGCTTGCGGCATGAAATCGTGCAGGCCGTTTGAGAACGGCCTGTCACGATTTCATAACCACTTCCCGGCCGTAAATCGGCTATTGGCCGGGCGGGAAGTGGTTAAACAAGCTATCAGTTGGCACAATGAGTTTGTTAACAAGCTTTAAATAGGGCTGAAGATTAATGAAGCCTACTAGCACTTTATTTAAGTGACAGTCAGAACTTTGTTTATAATATATGTTTATCATTCTCCAAACTGGAGGTGAATGGAACTTTAAAAGCTTCAAAGAAACTTGCTAAAACTGCTTGTGCTTAGGGCTGTGATAAACATGACCTGTAAGGCCACGTACACACGATTAGACCGGTCCGATGAGAATGGTCCGACGGACCGTTTTTATCGGGTCACCGCTAAAGTGGTCTGATGTGCGTACACACCATCAGTCCAAAATTTGATCGGGTCAGAACGCGGTGATGTAGAACACAATGATGTGCTGAAAAAACAAAGTTCAATGCTTCCAAGCATGCGTCGACTTGATTCTGAGCATGCGCAGGTTTTTGGTCTGATGCTTTTGCATACTAAACATCGTTTTGGTCCGACGGTCAGGCATCCATCGGACAGATTTTAAAGCAAGTTTTAGAACTTTGGTCCAATGGACAACGGTCCGATGGGCCGTACACACGATCGATTTGGTCAGATGATCGTGTGTACACGGCCTAAAACCTCTAAACTCCAAAAAAGCGAGTTTCTGTCACATTTCAGGATGTCAGTATAAGATGCTCATAGGTCAGTAAATTTGTCAGTAAAAAAAAGATCAGGGGGGAGGGAGGAGTGGCAACCCTAACACCCTAATGAAGGAAATTAGTTACAGCCTGGATCACCAGGTAAAGGTAAAAAAGCCTAGAATTTGTTTTTTTAATGCAGACACACATCTAAGGATTGGTAAGCCGCAATACATTACAATTTTATTGTGTACAGTTTATTTACAGTGTTTTTGGAAGAAGTACATACCCATTGTCCGTTGTAATTGCTGATAGGGAGCCGTGTTTGAAAAAATCAAGAGCAAATGAATTAAGAAACATTATTCTTCCACCAGGGTCTCTTTTTGTCAGATGCAATAAAGGGATATACTTTTGAGGTATTTGAGCTGTTTGCAACATAAGCTGTGGAAGTAATTTAAAGGGTTAAATTTAGCTTTTTGTAAGCATATGTTGGAGAAAATCTTTAATGCTGATGACTTTCTGATATACCTGGATAATTGTGAAAAGACATTTACTGCTTTCTTAGCAATGGTGGATAGTAGACATGTGCACAGCAAAAATGTTCTTATTATTTTGTTCCATTTCGTATCGTTCCGTAGGTTCGTACCCATTCGTAATTTCGTAAGACGCCCGTTTTCCTGAATTATTTTGCTGAATTGGAAGGGCACATCATCTTTGTGGTTTATGTAGCTAAAGAGGCTGATTTATGATCTCTTGTCTAAATTTAAAATATATAATAGAGCTTGTCCCTAAAGCTCTATAAAATCTGGCAACCCTGAATCGATGCACTTGGTGACCTTACTTGACAGTCCCCCTTCTTACTCGGGGACCTGCTAACCTGTTTTATGCAGAATTGCAATCTCACTACTAATGTAAAGTTGCAGGACAACGGAGTGTGTGTAAATCATGAGACACAGAGAAGGCTATAAATCATGACTACAGTATATGGGTTATGCACCACCAATAGTTTATGATGGTTGATTGACACTGGCAGGGGGGGGGAAGAAACAGACATGAAGTCCTCCCCTACATATGGCCTCCCATGTGGGGGGGGAAGTATGTTGGCAGGGCTTCCCTGTGTGTGGGGCTTCCCTGCACTGGTCAGATCAGCTGAGTGGAGTTCAGTCCAGGGTCCAATCTGGACAATGCTGACGTGGAGGCATACAGTATATCAACCGTCGGGGGCACCCTAGGAGTCGTGCTGCCCAGATGGGGGTGAGCCACACCCTGTCCTAGGCAGAGTGCATGTTCCAGCCCTGTCTGCAGTACATATCCCATATGTAGAGAATTGGCAGGTGGAATTGCTCATTTGCCAGGAATTTATTCCAGGAGAGTGATCTCTTCATCCCAAGGTATACAGAGCGCTTGTCAGTGATGAGGCGCACCAGACATGGATAGTCTAGCATCCAGATTTGATACAAAAAAAACAAAGACAAAGGATCTGCAGGTGATTGGGTAGATGCCCTGGTAACACCATGGGACAATATTCTTCCTAATTTATGCCTTCCCACCAGTCCAGCTTCTTCTGTATCTGTTATTCAGGTTTAGAGAGGAAAGAACACCAATGATTTTAGTCACACCAGCGTGGCCCAGGAAAACATAGTATGCCAAGATATTGAACTTGGTGGTGGACGGCCCTTAGGCGCTTTCGGCTCGACTGGACCTCCTGTCTCAGGGTACAATGTAGTATCCTTCTTTACAGTCACTGGGTTTAAGGGCTTTGCTATTGAAGGATCAAAGAATTTCTACTTTGTTAAAGGCCAGAAAGCCTTCTTTTGGGGACATTTATCATTGAACTTGGAGGCCTATGTGTCCTGGTGTGTGGCTAGGAAGTTTCATTCCCATTAAATGCGTGATTGGTCACTTTTTGGCTCTTCTCCAATCAGGGGTTGAATTGAATTTGGTCTTAAGTACCATTTAAAGGCCAGACATCGGCCCTAGCAAGTTTTTTTTTTTTTTCAGGGACGAATTGCTTCTTGTATTTGGTCTGTTTTACAGAAACCACCTTTCAGACAATTTCGTTAGTCTGATTTAGGGATGAGCTTCGTATTCGAGTTGAACTCATGTTTGACTTCGAACATCGTATGTTCGATCGCCCGTCGAATTACGAACATTATGGGTTGTTCGCGCCAAATTCGAGTTATGTTTTACAGCCCATAATTCACTGCGGCACCGCAGTGCATTGCTGGCTGATGATTGGCCAAGCATGCACTATGACCCGCATGCTTGGCCAATCACAGCTTGCAAATAACGGAGAGCCATAATTGGCCAAAGCCAGGATGGCTTTGGCCAATTATGGCTCAGGGGGTTTAGTACACGCCCCATACTATAAAAGGCCGTCTGCAGGTCGGCCTTGTGTAGTGTAGTGTAGAGAGAACAGAGAGAGATAGAGAGAGTGTCATTTTTTGCAGGTAGATAGAGCAGGCAGGCAGGCAGGCTAGTCAGTTAAAGTTACAGTGTGTAGAGGATATATATGCATCCCAGGTGTTGTACATATATTTATACACTGTATAGTATAGCTAGATCAGCTCTTCCTAATTTACTGGCAGGCAGGTGATTGTGCTAGCTGCAGTATTCACACGTGGTGTATTGCCTGTGTCCTCTGCAGTGTGCACCATAAAGCTACACATACTATATACACTATAGGCATACTATAGACACCCAGCAGGTACAATATTTACTTTTTTTTTTATTATTATTATTATCATCTAAGCATCAATGATGCTTAAATAAAAAAATAAAAAATTCCTTTTAATATTGTACCTGCTGGGTGTCTATAGTAGGCCTGTGAAAACGTCTTTGAGAACCCGGGTCTTGCCCCAGGGAAAAACGACTTTTTAAAACTTTTTTTCCATTGATACATGTTCCCTGGGGCAAGACGGTTTACGACAATAGCTTGCATATTAGGCTTTAAAATGTGCACTTTTGAATTCGAACGTTCGAGTCCCATAGACGTCAATGGGGTTCTAAATGTTTGCGCAAACAGTCTGTCCGTTCGAAGGTTTTGGTGCGAACCGAATGGGGGGGTGTTCGGCTCATCCCTAGTCTGATTCAGGAAGTCATTTTTTTGTGTGCGATTACTTTGGCATAGAGGGTGTCAGAATAGGTGGTTCCTTCCTGTAAGGAGTTGTTTTTGTTACTTTTTCATGACAAGGTGGTGCTTCGCCCCCACCCATCTTTTTTGCCAAAGGTTGTTTTGAATTTTTCAACTTAATCAAGAAATTTTTCCCCTCATTTTTTTTCCAGGCATCAGTTGCCGGGAGCCAAAGCCCTTCATTAATTGGATGCGGTCAGGCTGCCAAGATGTATTTGAAAATGTTTGCAGCAGTCAGACAGTTGGATTCATTGTTCGTCCTTCCTGAAATTCCAAGGAAAGTTCAGTCGGCTACTAAGTTGGCGATTTCATCAGTTTATTGCCCAAGCCTATTGCCGCGTACACACGATTGGAAATTTCCGACAACAAAACCGTGGATTTTTTTCTGATGGATGTTCGCTCAAATTTGTCTTGCATACACGGAAATTGCGAAAGTCAAGAACACGGTGACGTACAACACTACGACGAGCCAGCAAAAATGAAGTTCAATGATTCCGAGAATGCGTCAAATTGTTTCCGAGCATGCGTAGAATTTTCGTGCGTTGAATTGTGTACACACACTCGGAATTTCCGACAACAACTTTCTCAAATTTTTGAGGTCCGAAATTCCGACAGCAAATGTCTGATGGAGCATACACAAGCTCACATAGAACATTTGTTGTCGGAAATTCCGACCGTGTGTACGCGGCATATGGCTTAAAGGGTTTTCAGGTAAAGGCTCACTCTACCAGAAATGTTGGAGCCTGTTGGGCTATCTGTTATCAGGTGTCAGTGGCTCAGGTTTGCAAGGCTGCAACTTGGTCTTTAGGACACACATTTACAAGGTTTTACCAGATGAAAGAGAAGGCCACTTAGAATACCGCTTTTTGGCCACAGTATGTTGTGGGCTGCAGAGTCGTTTTCTTGGGCCTTATGGCGACTTCTGTGTCTCCCTCTCCTCATGGGCATTGTTCCAGGACATCCCATTGATGATTTATAGCCTGCTCTGTAGCCCATGATGTACGGTCAAGAAAACTGGTTCATTTCTTGGAGTGCATCACTGGGCACCGAGGTGCCTCCCCTCTTCGTGGGAGTTCATTATTTGCTTCAAAACTAAGGTACTTTCTGTATGGGAGGAGTTATGTAGGGGAGTACGTCCTGTCTGTTTCTTCTGCTAGTGTCCAATCACCTATAGGTGACAAATAACCAAGGTAGTCTTGATTTATAGCCTGCTCTGTGTGCTATGATGTACTCCAAGAAATGGATTTTGCAAGTAAGTACAAAAAATCCAGTGTTCTCTTAGCATAGTACTGCCACTTATATACAAAACACATATTTTAGGAAGAAATTTGCCTTTTTACATGCGATTATGTTATCTAATTAGCAAAAGCCAAATGCCATATTTATTTCTGGCAATTCCAATTTAGAATCCTTCTCAGAAAATCTTCTTTTACTGTTTTTTTAAGCAATATTATAAAAAAAATAAAAAAATGTAAATGAGAAAGATTGCGTAGGAATATTTAACCACTTCCTTACTGGGCATGTAAACCCCCTTCCTGACCAGGTGAAATTTCAGCTTGCGGCACTGCGTCGCTTTAACTGACAATTGCGCGGTCATGCGATATGGCTCCCAAACAAAATTGGCGTCCTTTTTTCCCCACAAATAGAGCTTTCTTTTGGTGGTATTTGGTCACCTCTGCGATTTTTATTTTTTGCGCTATAAACAAAAAAGGACGACAATTTTGAAAAAAAATATAATATTTTTTACTTGTTGCTATAAAAAATAGCCCAATTTAAAAAAAAAATTCAGTTTAGGCCGATACGTATTCTTCTACATATTTTTGGTTAAAAAAAAAAAATCGCAATAAGCGACTGGTTTGCGCAAAAGTTATAGCGCCTACAAAATAAGGGACAGAATTGTTATTTTTTTTTTTTTACTAGTAATGGCGGCGATCTGCGATTTTTATTGCGACTGCGACATCATGGCGGACACATCGGACACTTTTGACACATTTTTGGCACCATTCACATTTATACTGCAATCAGTGCTATAAATATGCACTAATTACTGTATAAATGTGACTGGCAGGGAAGGGGTTAACACTAGGGGGTGAGGAAGGGGTTAATGTGTTTCCTGCATTGTGTTCTAACTGTGGGGGGAGGGGGGGTGACCGATCTGTGTCCCTATGTACTAGGAACACAGATCAGTATGCTCTCTCTATGACAGGACGCTGTCATTGTGAGAGCCGGCAATAAGAGATGATCTCATATGTTTACATATGAGATCATCTCTCATTCGCTGCACAGATCGCATCGCAAACGGCCACTCTGATTGGCCGTTCGCGGCAATCTGTGATTGGCTGTGTCCAAGGGACACGGCCAGTACACAAGTTCCCCGCTGCGCGCTCTGGAGCGCGCGCTGGGAACGAGGAAAGGGGCTTCCGTGAAAACACGGCAGCCCGGAGATTTAGAACCACCCTGCGGCCGCATATAGTCGTACGGCCGTAGGGAAGTGGTTAATATTTTTCATGAATAGCCAGCATGGGCAGCTCTTGGCACCTTTTTAAATGTCTTGCTGTTTTTCCTTACCTCTAGTTGTAAAATACCTGTTTGCAGTGCTCAATAGTTCTTAATAAATTAACAAATGTAAGAATCAGAGCAAGGATTCATGGCTTACAGAGGTGTCACTAATAGAAAGGGAGGGCAATTTATCCAAACTGGGGCTGTCAGAATCTGGAGCAGTTTCGACCTTTAATTTTCAGAGTTTAAGTAAACAAGCTGAAGATAGAAGCTAACTGGTTGCCATGCATAGCTGCTCCAAATTCTGACTGCTAGAGTTTTGATAAATGTCACCCAATCTGTCTGAATGGGTAGTACTTGTGCTGTCTTTTTTTTTTCTTTAACCACTAGGCAACCGCACGACGAAATGACGGCGGGCGGAATACCCTATTGTTCTGACAGGACGTCCTATGACCTCCTGCCATTTAAAGCCACTAGGGAGTGCGCACGCCGCCGCGCGCACCCGTCGCGTTACTGGGAACACAATGCGCGTGTCCGCCGGCCACGATGGCCGCTGGTCTCCCGCGATTGCCCAGTAACTGAGCAGGGACGTGGAGCTCTGTGTCAACACAGAGCTCCACGTCCTGTCAGAGAGAGGAGACCGATGCTGTGTTCCTTGTGCATAGGGACACAGATTGGTCACCTCCCCCAGTCATCCCCTCCCCCTACAGTTAGAACACTCACTAGGCTATACATTTAACCCCTTCCCCACCCCCTAGTGGTTAACCCCTTCCCTGCCAGTTACATTTATACAGTAATCAATGCATATTTATAGCACTGTTCACTGTATAAATGTGAATGTCCCAAAAATGTGTCAAAAGTGTCCGATGTGTCTGCTATAATGTCGCAGTCCCCAAAAAAATCGCAGATTGACGCCAATTACCAATAAAAAAAATCATAATTATGTCCCCTATTTTGTAGGCAATATAACTTTTGCGCAAACCAGTCACTACAGTATATGGTTATTGCGATTTTTTTTTTACCAAAAATATGTAGAAGAATACGTATCAGCCTAAACTGAGATAAATGTATTTTTTTAAACAAATGGGATATTTATTATAGCAAAAAGCAAAAAATATTGGCCCGGATTCACGTAGGGAGGCGTATCTTTGCGCGGGCGTAGTGTATCTTCTTTACGCTACGCCGCCGCAACTTAGAGAGGCAAGTGCAGGATTCACAAAGCACTTGCTCCGTAAGTTGCCGCGGCGTAGCGTAAATTGGCCGGCGTAAACACGCGTAATTCAAAGTAGGAAGGAGGTGGGCGTCATCTATTTAAATTAAGCGTGACCCCATGCAAATGAATGGCCGGTCGAACTGGGCATGCACGCGCATGCTCAGAATCACGTTGCATTTACTCTCTAAGTGACGTCGGCGTGCAATGCCTACGATGTGTGAACATAACCTTACCACAGCCCTATTCACGTACTTTGTAAACGGCGTAAACGACGTATAATTTGACGGCGCTGTTCCCTGGCCCATACCTTTGCATTAGCTGCGCCTCATATAGCAGGGGTGACTTTACGCCGGACGTTAGCCTTGCGCAAAGCGCGTATATGAAGCGGCCGGGCGCATCTACGTTTGTGAATCGGCTTATCTTACTCATTTGCATATTTATAATGGGAACGCCGAATGCGTCCAGCGTAACTATGCGCCCACGATATGCCGGCATAGGCAAGTTACGTCGGACGGCTGAAGCCATGTTTTTTGGCATATCTCGCTTTGTGAATCGGCGCAAAGATGCGTCTGCGCACATTTGTACTTACGACGGCGTATATTTTGATACGCCGGCCTAAAGCCTTTGTGAATCCGGACCATTGTGTTTTTTTTCAAAATTGACACTCTTTTTTTGTTTATAGCCCAAAAAATAAAAACCGCAGAGGTGATCAAATACCACCAAAAGAATGCTCTATTTGTGGGAAAAAAAGGACGTCAATTTTGTTTGGAAGCCACTTCGCACGACCGCGCAATTGTCAGTTAAAGCGACGCAGTTCCGCAAGCTAAAATTTCGTCTGGGCAAGAAGGGGGTGTATGTGCACAGTAGGCATGTGGTTAACTATGTTATGGTGCTTGAAAAACAAAGATTACATATAGCAAAAACAAAACAAAACTATGCATTCATTGTAGGACACTGATTAGAGATTAGATCTAATCAGAAGTTGTGTCCTCCAGCAAACAAGAGAGAAATTACATATTTTGGTGATTGTGACCATTTCAAACATTTCTTTTGACACTTACACTGCTTATGTTTTTCATTTTCATCAAGTCATGATCTGTATTTCCAGACAGACATGCAAATGGGGATATGCCACTTCTTCCCTCGGAGTGTGACATGAGATGATCCACAAGTCTTGAATCCATGCACTCCTTACCTGAAAAACCTGATGGGACACACTGGATGAGTGCTTCCATATTTAAATCTTAAATACACTTAATAAGTTACTCTTTAGGTATGCTTAATCATATATAAATATATGAAATAAATGATGAAACAACTGCTGCACATGGGCAGTAAAAAGGGGCATATTAATGCTTTAGAGAACCCAAGTACCAGGCTAATCTATTAGAGAAAATAGCTAGGCTGGCAAAATTCAACTAGACTTTTTTTATCCCAGAACTCATCCTCCATTAAAGCGGAGATCCACCCTAAAAAAACAAAGTTGGATAAAAAGGCTTTTTTTTTAATATACTTAACAAAAATGTCTGTTGCCTGGCAGATCATCCTAATCTGCCACTTCCTATTCCGCGGTAGTCTTCATTCTTCTTCTCCAACTTGCTTTTTCTTCTGGGGAATCTGGCTCGCTGTCTTCTGGGACCTGTGTGTCACAGAAGACAGTCGGCCATTCACAAAGCGCAGGGGGACTCGCACATGCGAAGTAGGAAACGGGCAGTGAAGCCGGCACCCAATCCGATGGATTGATCGGCCTCGCGGGGCCAACATCGCGGGCACCCTAGACAGGTAAGTGTGCTTATTAAAAGTCAGCAGCTACAGTGTTTGTAGCTGCTGACTTAAAAAAATAAAAAATAAGCACATTTACTGTACATTTGCGAACATTTTTCAGCACATTCTCCAATATGTATTATCTCCTCTTCAATGGGAACAGGTTATTTTGGAAATATTTGCCCTTTGTCTAAAAATATTACACTCCCTGTTTTTAACGTAGTTGCTCTGAACCCCCACCCCCACCAATCCCCAATGCTACCAGTCCTGGGCATTTCATAAACGATCAGCATTAGGACTCCTAATCTATTTCTTAATGCATTGCAGGAAGAAGAAAAATGTACACACTTAAAAATAGACTTTAATGTTCTAAACTTAAAGTGGAACTTTACCCATAACAGCTTGATAAAAAATAATGTTCTTTAGCAAGGAACATACATTCCACAATAATAATTGTGCTACCAAAATTAGTGTGTGCTAATGTGAACTGTCTGGCTGTGGGAGATCCAGCACATGGACACATTGGGGGTTATTTACTAAAGGCAAATCCACTTTGCACTACAAGTGTAAAGTGCACTTAAAATTACACGGAAAGTGCACTTGGAAGTGCAGTCGCTGTAGATCCAAGAGGGACATGCAAGGAAAATAAAACACAGCATTTTAGCTTGCACATGATTGGATAATAAAATCAGCAGAGCTTCCTCTCATTTCAGATCTACCCCTCAGATTTACAGCGACTGCACTTCCAAGTGCAATTTCAAGTGTAGTTTTCACTTGTAGTGTAAAGTGGATTTGCCTTTCGTAAATAACTTCCATTGTTTACATAAAAGTATTATATGCCATGATGCATTGCTAACATAGTTAGGTTTAATAATGCACATACTGATTTCTGTAAGCGGTAGCTGATATTCTTTCTCCATATCTGCCAGCTTGGAAGCTGTAAGAATGCAATGGCCAAAAACTGTGGCAACCTTCTTGTTATATTCTTTAACAGCAGCAGCAAAGTCTTTAGGGAGTTTTTCTAGAAAAACCTGTTGAAAGCAAAGATTATTTTTTTAGTTTGTTTCAATTAATACAGCAATGCCATACATATTGCCATACACCAGCAAGACATGCGAGTGCAAAATGTGGACATTGTATCAACATGATAATAATGCCTAATTAAAATGATTAGCAGTAAGTAGGGGCATCAGTGGCGGTGCGTCCATAGAGGGCGTGGTGGAGGAGCACAGGGTCCTCGAGGGAATCGTCTACCTCATGGAGGATCCCACCATCCCTGTACCCTCTCAACCCTTCTTCCCCATCAGGGGAAGCCCCTCACCTTCCTCCCCCATCAGGGGAAGCCCCTCACCTTCCTCCCCCATCAGGGGAAGCCCCTCACCTTCCTCCCCCATCAGGGGAAGCCCCTCAAGGGCCTCCACGACCCCAAGCCTCTCATGGCCCCCGGAAGGCAACCCGCAAAACAAGGGGTGTTCCTGACGCCATACAGGAAACCCTTGCCAGGGATCAGGCCCACCAGACCCGCAATATGGGTGAAGTGGCTGTTCAGATGCAGCATATTGCTGACAGCCTGGCATCAACATCCCAGCTAAGTGACAGCATCCAAGACGTGAGCTGCAATTGTGCTGCTGTTGTCACCAGCCTGGGGGAACTGCAAGCCACCACAGCAGGCCTCGCGTCTGAGGTGAAGAGCCTGGCAATGGCCGTCGTGGAGGAGGGGAGGCAGACCAGGCTGCTGCTGGCAGACACAAATGCGGTCCTAACTCGCATTGCCCTGGCGTTGGAGGGCAGGCAGCCAGCCAGGGAGAGTCCAGGGGATGCTCCTCCACCTTCTGATGCCCTACCCCCCCATGAGGCTCCCCCCAGGCAGTTAAGGAGCCAGGGCCGTGGCACCAGGCGAAGCCCACGTCAGGGCAGATGAGTGCCTTCTTTAAAAAAAAATTGGCTCAGGTGATGAGTTAATTTTTTTTTAATGTATACTCAGATTATGAGTATTTATATTATTTTTTGTATACCCAGGTTATGAGTTTTTTTTGTAGTATCTGCACACGGTGAGGAGTGCAGGCTACAGTGTGACTGGTGTGTGAATGTGGGGGTGACACTCCTGGGGAGAAGTTATCCTCACGACCGTGTGAATGTGGTATGAATGGACAGCGACACCATTGGGGCCTTGACGCGGCGTTGCTGCTCCCAAGTCCTGCATGTTGGTCTAATCCAATGTGATGTGGATGTGGTGTGTGTGATCTAGGGACCACAGTGGTGTGCATGCATGCATTGTCTGTGTGCCATGATGAATGTGTGTGTTTAACGTGCAAAGATGCCTAACACGAGGACTCTCCTGACTGCTCTTCCCTCAGCAGACGGGGTAGCCTCGGGCAGGGAGGGACTGTGTGGTTGGGGGGGTCAAGTCATGACATATGTCAATCTCTAGGCCCTTTCTCATGGCGTAGTTGTGCAGCACACAACATGCACTGATGATCTGACACACAAAGTTTGGGGAATACATCAGGGCACCCCCGGATGTATACAGGCATCGGAAATGGGACTTCAGGATGCCAACTGTGCGCTCCACCACTACAAGGGTGCGTATGTGTGCTTCATTGTATTTTCTCTCTCCTCTGGTTTGGGGATCCCGAAATGGAGTCATGAAATGTGGTCCAAGTGCATATGCCACGTCACCTGGAAGGGAAAAGACAGGAGGATGTTAGCTGTGCATGTGCCCCTCGCGATGTCTGCATCATGGGGTCGGACAGTCATGCCTGACTCCCATGTCACACACCAACCAACCAGCTGTTCCTGTACACATTCTGTTGGAATTCTGTTGGGATGTTGCTTTGACGGTATATGTAGCTGTCGTGGCTGCACCCGGGGTGTTTGGCACGGACGTGTCATGAGGCATTTGGCATCGGCTATCACCTGTACGTTGAAGAAATGCCAATGCTTACGATTGCGGTATACGTGCTCTGTGTCACGGGGGGGCGTAGTGCCACATGTCTGCAATCAATGGCCCCAATGGTGCGTGGGAATCCTGCAATGCTGTAGAAATCCTGCATTGCCTTCTGCCGAGGGTGCTCCTGGGTGGGTTTGATGATGTGGTGGGACATGCGTCTGAGGATTGCGGGGACAACCTGGTGCACACATCTGCTCATGGTGGATTGTGACTGCCCAGCCACGACTCCACTTGTACGTTGGAATGATCCACTGGCGAGGAAATGCAGTGTTGCCAGTACCTTGACCAGTGGCTGCACTGCTTGTGAGCAGTGTGTCTTGCTGGTGATGTCATCATGCAGGGTTGTGGCTATTTCCTGATGGCTTCAGGGCTGAATCTGAAAATGGGAAACACCTCCGAATCACCCATGCCAAAGACGTTTATGCGCATGCGGTATATCCTCTCCCGTGCCCTCCTCCTCCTACGTGGCGGTGGACCCATTAGTAGTGCTAGGACCACGGCTGCCATGTGTTGTCCTGCAAGTGTGGTTGCTCAGCTCATCCATAACGGTGCTGCTGAAGCAATTCTCCAGCTGGTGCAAAGTTACCCCTGCTTTATGAGGGGTAACTTTAGACCGGGCGTACAGCTTAGGTGCCTAGCCTGCGCCGAACATGCGTATGTTAGGGAATCAGCGTATCTCCCTCATTTGCATAGGAAATCGATTGGTGCGCCAGATGCGTTTGGCGTAAATATGCGCCTACGATACGCCGGCGGAGGAAAGTTACATTGGTCGGGAGAAGCCTATTTTCAGGTCGTATCTAGTTCTGTGGGTACGGCGCATAGATACGACGGCGCACATTTTGAGTTACGCGGCGCATCTCGAGATACATCGGCGTAAGTCCTACCTGAATCTAGCCCAAAATGTTTTCTTCATTGTCAGTAATAATTTGGTCATAATGCGTTTACCATTACATCATAGTTAATACTAGGGATTCATGTGTTATTACATATAATATTCTTTTAGTGTAAGCTGACAAAATAGAGATCTATGGGTGAGAGCAGATTTTAGTAGACACCACCAGCCAATAGTTCTAAGAAAAATATTGGAAAGCTTAGCTGTCCTGACCAACAGAGCTAAGGTAACACTGGAAATAGAAGTGTCTAATGAGTACATGAACATTGCACCCTACACAGTACATTGTTTTGCTGCCAGATTGTTTCTTGACGATATACTACTTTATGATGTCTATGTTGCTGGACATGTCCTTCCTTGCCACATGCTCTACATGGAAGCTGTGCTAACGGTCACAAATATTTTGTTTCTCTTACCTTTGATTGAGAAAACTTTTCTTTAAGTGAACGGCTGCATGGTGGTAAATATAGTCTTCCAAATAGGTTTGCCAGTATCAAAACTAATGTTTGCATTACAGAATATGGAAATTTTGTTGGGTCTAAATAATAGAGAGACAAATAAATGTCATCATTAAGCACTAAACATTTACTATGTATTTTCCCAATAAAGCATATTTAATTACATTTGATTAATTATTAGTCAGTGACTAACTGAAGGTATACTACTTGTAAAGCTGAACTTGGGGTTGAAGACAAAGTTACCCAACAGTGGTTCTCCTCCACACTACAAAGGTAAACTTATTTTTGTCTGGGAAATGATTAGTAACTTGAATTACTTACCTTTTTCCTTGCTTGCTTACTTGCTTGCTTTTCCTGGCAGCAGGTGATCTGCTCCATCGTCTGATGCTCCTGAAATATGGTGAACCCTTGGAGTCCTAGTGTACAATGCAGGACCTCTGGAATCAAAGAGCTAAGAGAAGCAGTTTTAGGGGGCCAATTGAGGATGCCCCCAGGAGCATAGAATAAGATATGTATTTTAGCTAATGAAAATAAACCTAGACAAAAAAAGCAGTTAACCCTGGCAGTGATTAGGGGTCCAACTGAAAGGGTAACTTTTTCTCCAGTGTGACGTTCAGCTTTATTGAGTATAATACTTAGAAGCAGTTTGAAGAATTGGAACCTGTAGTAATCTCTCATAAAAACTGTAATGAATTGTGCCAATGATAGTTTGGGGCTCTGTGAGATCTGATTGTCAGAGAGCGCACCAAAAGGGTATTCCAAGATCTATTTGGCCAGGAGGCCCAGCATTAGCTCACTATTAAAACCGGAAGATAATAATAATAGATAGATAGTTATTAAGTGTACATTTTTTTCTAAACATGGGTATTCTGCAAAATATCTGATCCATCCTACACAAACTCTAAAGCTGGCCACACATGCAAGGATCTGATCATTTTTCTGGGCAAATGGCATACACATTGACTTTTAAGCATGTCCGGTAATCTTTTCTTTAGCGCCCTGGGGTTTAGTCAGGGATCTCCCCACACGTTTACTTGCCAGGTGTAGTTACCCTACTCAATTGTTAGAGATCCATTGTTTTCTCCCTAAGTTTGTCCTTGTACTTTTCTCTTCTACCACTAGGTGGCCAGGTAATTGGTGGTATTAGATATGAGAAGGACAACTCAAGGTCAGGGTATGGGTGTAACGGAATGGCCCGCGGGACCCAGAGACTCTTGAAGGGTGTGGGGTACTCCTGTTTCAGCTTCACCGTGTCTAAAGTCATCCTATGTACACATGGGGCATTGGATGACTGAGAAATTATATCTTGGATTACATGAGATGGGACAGTAATGATAATTCACAAGGATATGTTGTAACGGAATTGTCCGTGACAGACTGAGATACTCCTATGTCTAGGGTCACCTTATGTCCACTAGGGCCATAGGGTGACAAAGAATCATAATTCATATATTACATGAGATGGGACATTAATAATAATTCATATTGCAGGACTGGAATATTACAAAGTGGATGTCTTGAGATATCACAAGCTGTTGCCTATTCAATATGGGCACACATGGGGCCAGATTCTCCAATATTTTCGGCGGCGTAGCGTAAGCCAGTTACACTACGCCGCCGCTGCGTACTGGAGCAAGTGCTTTATTCTCTAAGCACTTGCTCCGTAGGTTTCGCTTACGTCGCGTAAATCGAGCAGCGTAAACCCGCGCAATTCAAATGGGGCGGCTTGTATTTAAATTAAGCGCGCCCCCGCGTCGAACGAACTGCGCATGCGCCGGCCGGGGAAAAAGCCCAGTGCGCATGCTCCAAAGGACGTCACATTTTCTCAATGTAAACGACGTAATCGCAGCGTACGCCAGCCCCATTGAGAATCGACGTACGCAAACGACGTAAACGACGCACAACACGACGCGGTCCCGAGGCCATACTTAACATGGCATCCGACGGGACACGACGGCATCCGACGGGACCTCGTAAGGTTACTCCACATAGAAGCTGGGGTAACCTTACGCGAACGAAAACGACGTACGCGACGACGGGGCGGCGTAAAAGCGATCGAGAATCGGCGTACTACTTCATTTGCATATGCAAATGAAAAAACAACGTAAAGGCCACCTAGTGGCCGGAGTTGTCATTACACCTACGATCCGAAAGTGTAATTGGATTACACTTGTCGGATGTAGAAGCGTATCTATGCAAAAGTGATGCACAGCATCACACGCATAGATACGACTAAAAAAAAAAGGCGATACGACGGGGTATCTGAGATACTCCGTCGTAACGCCTCTGAGAATCTGGCCCATGCTTTTGAAATGTGTTAATTGCATCGGGGCCTGAAAGACCTTTTGATGGTGTGATTCATTGTCTAAAACAATGTGTTAAATTCTCCATTCAGATGTACTGAATTAGCATGTCATTGTCTACAGGAATGTCATGCTCTCTGAGTTAACACTATTGATGATGCGGTGCCGATGTGTCTACATAATTAGCTTACTTGAATGCCTTTTAGAATGTGATTGAGGCCCCCCATGGTGTGAAGGGGGGTGGAGATTGCATTGTCCTGTGATTAACTGTATTATGCTTGAAACTGTATAAGAAGCTGAGAAAATACCAATAAATCGTTCATATCTTTGAAAGCAAGTGCAGAGCATAGTCTCGTCTTGATTATGGGAATTGATATGGATCGTGTATGTAGTATTGTCGGAGTGTGTCAGATAAGCTTGTCGTGGTTGGATGGAAAGTCGTAAACGGTGGTGACTTTTACATTTGGTTGGCAGCGGTGGGATGATTCCATCTTCAGAAGGACGGCTACAAGGACACATGACAATGGAGACGGTGTATGAATGGATGAAGCTCTCTTCCCTCATGGACTTACTGGAGAGGCGGGGCAGACTGGCCAGCAACCGTAAGAAAAGGGACATTATCGCAGAATGGTTGAAATGGATAGAGCTAAAAGGCCCGCCGTAACAGACAGGACACCTGAAGAAGCAAGTTTTGATCGGGCTGTTAACATAAGACTGACACATTGTGGTCCTAACCCTCCACTGGAGATCAGGGACTGAGTTATAGCGGCTCTGAATGCCACCTTGCTACAGCGAAGAAGTGCTGCAGCAGCTGAAGTCACAGCAGCACCAACTAAAGAGAGAGGTGCAGACACCAGTTTCCATGGAAGAGGAATTCCAAAGAAGGTTACAAGAGATGCAGATACAGCATAGAGGACCAGTATCAGAGGAGGTCCTGCTGGGATGTTTGGATGTAATTCGGTGCCAACTCTCGAAGGAAGCGTTAGCTCGGGAGCAGCATCACCAAGGAAAGGTCCTGTCCTCCATCTATGCAAGGTACTGGCCGCAGTATGACGTACGAATGCTGTTGTTGGGGGAACAACCAAAGCAGGAGTGGACAGCGGAGTTAAGCAGGCTGATCCAGGCAGAGATGCAGCTAGACGAGAGCTACAGAGCCCTCCGGTGGTATGTAGCCCAAGAGTGCCCATGGTCAGCAGATGACAGCCCCACAGAAGGCTATGACTATGATGGCCTGGGATTGTTGTATTGGAGGATGTCCAGTGATCACGACTTTGGGGATGATTGGGAGTGGCGCTTGGAGGACATAATGGAGCACAGAGAGGAAAAATTGAATATCTCGGGAGGCCACTGGTCACAGGAAGATTTAGAATTTCTGGCCATTCAAGAATGGGAGCTGGAGGTCGCCTACAGACAGCTGCTAGACTCGGCTCAGCAGCAGGATGGGGCTCCCATTGCCTGGGACTATGAGGAAAGGTCAGATAACTGTGAAATCCTGGCTGATGAATCGGCAGTGGAAAATATGGAGATTTTCATCCCTAAAGCCGAAGCGGATGGTGTGGAGTTCCAGAGAGCCGGGGCGGTTGGCCCCTCTCTCCAGCAACAAGCTGAGGTGGTAAAGCTTTTACCCCCAGCTGAATCACTGGCAACAGAGCAGGGTGCCCCAGGCCTCTGCTCCCAACTAGCAGAAGAGGGGGACCCTGTGGTAGTGGATGGGACTGTGGTCTCCACTCACAGCAACCCAGCGGAAGAGCTGGCAACAGAACAGAGGGTCATGGACCTCTGCTCCCAACTAGCAGAAGGAGGGGGACCCTGTGGTAGTGGATGGGACTGTGGTCTTCACTCACAGCAACCCAGCAGAAGAGCTGGCAACAGAGCAGAGTGTCATGGGCCTCTGCTCCTCACTATCAGAAGAGGGGGTTCCTGGGGTAGTGGATGGGACTTCAGTCTCCACTGGCACAACCCCAGAAAATGGTACAGGACTGGGACAGGAGGATGTCGGCTTTGCTTTGCAAGCACCGGGGGGTTTTCACCTGGCACCTGTGGATGGGACTGCAGTCTCCACTGGTATACTCCAGGAATGGGGGGCAGTTGGCCCAGACCCCCAACAGCATGATGGACTGAGCCCAGCCACCCTGCCTTTTCTCCAGCGGATGAAAGGACTCCAGCGATTAGGGCCAGTCCAGGCCTCCCCCCAGCGGCAGGCATGTTCTCTGAGAGAGGCAGAGGTTGGCGGGGTGAGTAATGCTCAGTTTGGAGCAATTTATTTGGGGTACAGTATGGATACCAGCATCGGAGGACTGGAACTACTAACTGACTTCGGAGTCAACCCGTTTGGGGTTCCCACCTGTGTCAGTCTCCCACTGAAAGGGGAGAGATGTAACGGGATGAACCGTGACAGACTGAGATACTCCTATGTCTAGGGTCACCTTATGTCCACTAGGGCCATAGGGTGACAAAGAATCATAATTCATATATTACATGAGATGGGACATTAATAATAATTCATATTGCAGGACTGGAATATTACAAAGTGGATGTCTTGAGATACCACAAGCTGTTGCCTATTCAATATGGGCACACATGCTTTTGAAAGGTGTTAATTGCATCGGGGCCTGAAAGACCTGTTGATGGTGTGATTCATTGTGTCTAAAACAATGTGTTAAATTCCCCATTCAGATGTACTGAATTAGCATGTCATTGTCTACAGGAATGTCATGCTTTCAGGGTTAACTCTATTGATGATGCGGTGCCGACGTGTCTACATAATTAGCTTACCTGAATGCCTTTTAGAATGTGATTGAAGCCCCCCATGGTGTGAAGGGGGGTGGAGATTGCATTGTCCTGTGATTAACTGTATTATGCTTGAAACTGTATAAGAAGCTGAGAAAATACCAATAAATCGTTCATATCTTTGAAAGCAAGTGCAGAGCATAGTCTCGTCTTGATTATGGGAATTGATATGGATCGTGCATGTAGTATTGTCGGAGTGTGTCAGATGAGCTTGTTGTGGTTGGATGGAAGGTCGTAAACGGTGGTGACCGTTACATATGTATTCCAGGATATCTTGAAATATTACAGGTTATTGACTCTAAACCCAACAGGTCTCTCTCTCTCTCTCTCTCTCAACCCAACTCTCTCTCTCTCTCTCTGAACCCAACAGGTCAATAGAAGAGTGATTCATTCAATGTGGGAACACAGACTGTTAAGGTGGTAATTAAGTCTGCTACTGTCATTTAAACTAACCTTAGTCTGGCTTCTAACGGCCTTTCATTGTTTTATGCTAATTGTGTGAATTTCTATTGATGATAGATGTGTATTGTATAGCAGGTGAGAGAAGCCAAAGTCATGATGTCTGGCTTGTCAGCTGTAGCTAATTAGCTCACGTGGATTGTGTCAGACCTGGTGCCAGAAAGTCTGATTAAAAGATGTGTATTGGGCTCATTGTGTCATGATGTGGGTGGACTTAAGCAATTGTTTCTTGGGGTTTCTAACTGTATAAGATCCTGAGTTTACCATTAAAATGTCTATTCATTTGGAACCAGAGAACAGAGCTGTGTGTCTCAATTCTGAGGAAATACCAATGGGTCCTGTCTGCTGGCTTGTGGAGTGTTGATAAGCTGACGTGGGTTGGTGGTATGGAATCTCGTAAACGGCGTTAACCCCTGACCGTTACAATTGTTGGCAAAGCAGTGGGATGATTCCACTGCCTTAAAGGACATCTACAAGAGGACACTGGACAATGGAGACACAGTATGAACGTTCTCAAGGACTTACTGGAGAGCCGGGGTAGACCGGCCAACAACCGTAAGAAAAAGGGACATTATCGCAGAACTTGTCGAAATGGATAGAGCTGAAAGGCCCAGCGTAACAGACAGGACACCCGAGGAGGCAAGTTTTGATCGGGCTGTTAAACTAAGACTGGCACAGTATGGTCCTAATCCTCCACCAGAGGTCACCTAGTTATAGCTGCTGTGGACGCAACTTGGCTACATCAAAGAGGTGCTGCAGCAGCAGAAGTCACAGCAGCAACAACTGAAGGGAGAGGAGAAGTACAGATACCAGTCGCCATGGAAGAGGAATTTAGAAGGAGGTTACAAGAGATGCAGATACAGCACAGAGGACCAGTATCAGGCCCTGCTGGGATGGTCTGATTTGCTCCGTTGCCAACTCTGGAAGGAAATGCTAGCTCTCGAGCAGCAACACCAGGGAAACGTCCTACCCTCCATCCATGTAAGGTACTGGCCACAGTATGACGTACGAATGTCATTGTTGGGGGACCAACCGAAGCAGGAGTGGGCAGCTGAGTTAAGCAGGCTGATCCGGGCAGAGATGCGCTTGGACGAGAGCTACAGAGCCCTCCGGTCACTCTTGGTATGTAGCCCAAAAATGCCCATGGTCAGTGAATGACAGACCCACGGAAGGCTATGACTATTATGGCCTGGGATTGTTGCATTGAAGGATGTCTAGTGATGCTGACTTTGGGAGTGATCAGGAGTGGCGCTTGAAGGAAATAATGGAGCACAGAGAGCAAAAACTGAATGTCTCTGAAGGGCACAGGAAGATTTGGAGTTTCTGGCTGTTCAGGAATGGGAGCTGTAGATCGCCTACAGACAGCTGCTAGACTCTGCTCAGCAGCAGGGTGGGGCTCCCGTTGCCTGGGTCTATGAGGAAATTTCAGATGACAGCTCTGAAATCCTGGCTGATGAATCGGCAGTGGAAGATCAGAAGATTGCCATCCCTAAAGCCGAAGCGGATGATGTGGAGTTCCAGGGGACTAGGGCAGTTGGCTCATCTCCCCAGCCACAGATTACCAAATGTATGGATTTAATGGACTGTTCAGAGGATGTTATGGATTATGCATTGGTCTAGTAAAAATAAACTAAAGCGCTAGCCAACAGTGAACTAGAGTGAATAACTGGTGAGAAAACAAAATGCAGCTCAAATCTAGTATGTGCTAACAACAAAGAATAGAGTGTGAAAATGGAAATGATGAGCGCAAATTGTAACACTAAAAGTGAGTGATATAATCCTAAACAATCTACCAAATGAACAGTGACAAAGCATATATGATCACAATAGAGTGAAAATGAATAGGTGAACAAGCAGCACCTAAAAGTAAAACATAATAACACAGGTGAATAAAATAAAGTCCAACACATTAAACAGTGCATCAACTGGTTCAAAAGCTCCTGTCCATGAACGGCAATGAAGCAATCCGGATCGACCTTCAAATCACAGAGAGCTTACCTCCCAAAGGAAGAAAAGGAGCGTCAACAAAATCCTTAATGCCACTGGAAAGGGTCGTTCTCAGTATAGGGAAGAAATCCAGATCCAGCCACGATGGAATGAGTTCACCACGATGGCCGTGAGTATTAGCAGAGGTTGAACCTCTGATGAAGTCACGTGACATGACGCAATGCGTAAGGTTGACCGGAAGTGACGTGATACCCTGACCGTTCGACCAGAAGTGCCGTTGTTTGGCGTTTTTTATTGGTTTTTCCTGTAAGCATAATTTTAGCTCTAATAAACTACCCTAGTTTATACTTATTTCACGATGAGAGCTTTTATTTCTTTATTATATCTATGCTAATACTCACAACCATCGTGGTGAGCTCATTCCATCGTGGCTGGATCTGGATTTTTTCCCTATACTGAGGACGACCCTTTCCAGTGGCATTAAGGATTTCGTTGAGGCTCCTTTTCTTCCTTTGGGAGGTAAGCGCTCTGTGAGCACATCAACATTTTTTTTTTGAAGATCGATCCGAATTGCTTCATTGCCGTTCATGGACAGGAGCTTTTGAACCAGTTGATGCACTGTTTTATGTGTTGGACTTTATTTTATTCACCTGTGTTACTGTGTTTCACTTTTAGGTGCTGCTTGTTCACGTATTCATTTTCACTCTATTGTGATCATATATGCTTTGTCACTGTTCATTTGGTAGATTGTTTAGGATTATATCACTCACTTTTAGTGTTACAATTTGCACATGGATTATGCATTGCCTGCTTAAGTACTGACAGCAGGACAGATTACGACAGACCCCTGCTCTACACCCATTGCAGTTTTGGAGGCCCGAGGTGAGGTGGTGATGGTTCCTCTTTACCAACAGTTAGCCAGAGCAGATGGTGTGGAATCCCCAGCAGAAGAGCTGGCAACAGAGCAGTGTGCCACAGGACTCTGCTCTCAACTAGCAGGAGAGGGAGTTACTATGGTATTGGATGGGACTTCAGTCTCCACTTGTATACCCCAGGGATAGGGGGCAGTTGGCCAGATCCCCAACAGCATGATGAACTGAGCCCAGTCACCCTGTCTTCTCTCCAGGGGCTGAAAATACTCCAGGGAGAAAGCTCAGTCCAGGCCTCTCCTCAGTGGCAGGCATGTTTTCTGAGAGAGGCAGAGGTTGGCTGGGTGAGTAATGCTCTGTTTGGAGCAATTTATTTGGGGTACTGTATGGATACCAGCATTGGAGGAATGGAACTATGGACTAACTTCGGAGTCAACCTGTCTTGGGTCTCCTCCTGTGTTAGTCTCCTGCTGAAAGGGGAGAGATGTAACAGAATGGCCTGTGGGACCCAGAGGCTCTTGAAGGGTGTGGGGTACTCCTGTTTCAGCTTCACTGATGACTTTTGTGTCTAAAGTCATCCTATGTCCACTAGGGGCATAGGATGACTGAGAAATTATATCTTGGATTACATGAGATGGGACATTAATGATAATTCACAATGTATTCCAGGATATCTTGAAATATTACAGGTTGTTGATTTTGAACCCAACAGGTCAATAGAAGAGTTATTCATTCAATGTGGGAACACAGACTGTTAAGGTGGTAATTAAGTATGCTACTGTCATGTAAACTAACCTTAGTCTGGCTTCTAAAGACCTTTCACTGTGTTATGCTAATTGACACTGTATTGTGTGAATTTCTATTGATGATAGATGTGTATTGTATAGCAGATGAGAGAAGCCGGAGTCATGATGTCTGACTTGTCAACTTTAGCTAATTAGCTCATGTGGATTGTGTCAGACCTGGTGCCAGAAAGTCAATAATATTACAGGTTGTTGATTCTGAACCCAACAGGTCAATAGAAGAGTGAGTCATTCAATGTGGGAGCACAGACTGTTAAGGTGGTAATTACGTCTGCTACTGCCATGCACACTAACCTTTGTCTGGCTTCTAAAGACCTTTCATTGTGTTATGCTAATTGACACTGTATTGTGTGAATTTCTATTGATGATAGATATGTATTGTATTACAGGTGAGAGAAGCCGGAGTCATGTCTGACTTATCAGCTGTAGCTAATAAGCTCATGTGGATTGTGCTTGGGCTCATTGTGTCATGTTGTGGGTGGAGTTAAGCCATTGTTTCTTGGGGGTTCTAACTTTATAAGAGCCTGAGTTTACCATTAAAATGTCTATTCATTTGGAACCAGAGAACAAAGCCGTGTGTCTCGTTTCTGGGGGAAATCCATATGGATCGTGTTTGCTGGATTGTGGAGTGTCAATAAGCTGTCGTGGGTTGGTGGAATGGAATATCTTAAACGGCGTTAACCCCTGACCGTTACAATGGGTATGTTGGATATCTCAACAAATGGGCAAGGGTTTCTAAATGGGAGAGCCTATATATATATCTGGGTGGAGTCAGGTGATCTGTGTTCTGTGCCACCTGAATGGCTGTCTGGGTGGACGTGTGTCGTAAGCCCTGGGCTGCTAGGCCAGAGATTGGGCCTATACCGGGGGCATCTGGCTGCCAGGGGGCCTATGCAGAAGCAAGAAGGCAGCACAGGGTTGAGATTGAGGCTTGCAGTCCAACCAGAAGTGATGGTTTTGCCGGCCTGAGAACCTGTTGTGGTTGGAGGTAGAAGCAAATCTGTCTCCACTAAGGGACCAATCACCTTTACCAGGGACCACATTGAGTAACTGAAGCAAGTACTGGAACAGTATTCTCACCGAATGGGCACAGTGGAAAATTGGGAAACTTCAGGTGGTGATCAAGTCAGGGACCCAACCTGCGGAGGTGACACTTGCAGAGCAACCTTGAGAGTTAAGCCAGGTACCGAGCCGGTTAGCAGGGTTGAAGCTTGAGAATTATCTGGTGTGCCAAGCTAGGGATCCAGCAGAGAAGCGTAGGTGACTTTTTGAGGGAGATACCACCACAAAGCTTTGAGGAGCTCCAGGGATTCAGAGTTAGTGAATCAAAGGGTCCAGTGAGAGACTAGGAGCTCAAGGGGCTGAGGAACTACAAGTAGAAAGTTGTAGTGAAGCAAAGAGGACTGTAACGATTTGTGTTAGCAACTGTTAAAGACTGTTGCCAAATGAGACAGCAATCCTGCACATGCAGATGTGGCGCCTTGCTGGGGGCCTTTCCCTGTACGGATGTCCTCATATTGAAGTCTGGGAGTCTGCCAATTGCAATTGCCTAAGAGTCTCCTGGCCCTAACCCTCTTCCCCCCTCAAAATATAAAAAAGATCTGCTAAGAGAAATAAAACCTCTTTTTCATCCAAGAAATGCCTGGCACCCAAAAACTTTATCCACCTTGCACCCACTATGCATCACAACCCACCACATACAGAGGGATGTCAGCTATCTTTGGCTCTGAAGGTTCTCATTAGACTTGACAAGGTCAGAGACAGCACCTAGTGATTTGCAATTGTTGGTCCTTTCTCCATTCTTGCTCCATCCGTGCTCCATCCATGGCTTATCCTTCCACATTCATGGCTCATCCATTCCTATCAATGGCTCATCCATTCCTATCAATGGCTCATCCATCCCCATCCATGGCTCATCCATCCCCATCCATGGCTCATCCATCCCCATCCATGGCTCATTCATGCTCACCCATCCCCATCCATAACTCATTCATGCTCATCCGTGCCACATCAGTGATCATCCGTGCCACATCCATGCCACATCAGTGCTCATCCGTGCCACATTAGTTCTCATCCATGCCACATCCATGGCATATCAGTGCTCATTCATGCCACATAAGTGCTCATCCGTGCCACATCCATGTTACATTAGTGCCACATCCATGCCACATGAGTTCTCATCCGTGCCAAATCCGTGCTACATTAGTGCTCATCCATGCAACATCAGTGCTCATTCGTGTCACATCCATGCCACATCAGTTCTCATGTGTACCACATCAGTGCTCATCCATACCACATCTATGCCACTTCAGTGCCCATCAGTGCGTTACAAAAGTGTAATAGGTTGACAAATTAGATTTTAAATGTCCCTAGAACACCTAATGGTGCTTCCTGCAGGTTGGGCCTCTGTATGTAGCCAGGCTGTAAAAAGTCTTAAACATGTGGTATCGCCATACTCGGGACAAGTAGCAGAATGTATTTTGAGCTATCATTTTTTTTCTATATACATGCTATGCATTGGAAATATCATATAAATGGACAACTTTTGTGTAAAAAAAAATCATTTTTTTTCCACATTTTCCAAAAACTTGTTGAAAAAAATGACACGTTCAAAAGACTCACTATGCCTCTTAGAATATATGTTGGGGTGTTTACTTTCCAAAATGGGGTCTTTTTTTGCGTTTCCATTGTCCTAGTGCTCCAGGGCCTTCAAAAGTGTAAGAGTGTAATTATACATGTCATTTATGTCCCTAGAGCATCTTATGGTGCTCCCTGAATGTTGGGCCTCTGTATGTGGCCTGGCTGTGTAAAAGTCTCACACATGTGGTATTGCCATACTCATGAGAAGTAGCAGAATGTGTTTTGGGGTGTAATTTGTGGTATGCATATGCTGTGTGAGAGAAATAACCAGTTAATATGACAATTTTGTTAAAATAATTGAAAAAACCTTCATCTTGCAAGAAATTGTGGGAAAAAATGACAGCTTCAAAAACCTCACTATGCCTCTTACTAAATACTTTGGACTGTCTACTTTCTAAAAAGGGGTCATTTGGGGAGTATTTGTACTGTCCTGGGTTGTTAGTGTCTTAATCAGTGGCGGCCCGCCCATATGGGCGCACGGGCGCCGCCCCCCTCCCGCAGTCACAAAAAAAAAGGGCCCTTTAAGAACTTTTATTTGGCTAAAATGTCATTTTGACATTTTAGCCGAAGTTCTGGCGGCCGTCTATAGAGGGCGCTGCAGCACCACCCCCTCTCGAAAATGACACACATTCAATGCAAAGCATTGATTGTGAGTTATTGTTGCCAGCTGCCTGGTCTATTCCTATAACCGGACATGGGTCGCCGGTTACCCGAATAGCGGCAGCTGGTTGGCTAAGGGGAACTGCCTATCAAAGCCAGCGGCTCTGATAGGCTTTTCCAGTACCGCCCTCCGGCTCTCGGAAGTCTATGCTCGGAGCGCAGGCAATCTGCGTTCCTTGCATGAGACTGACGGCCGCTTCAGCCAATCAGGTTCCCGGATTCTGGTTATCAGGAACCTGATTGGCCGAAGCTTCTCCACGGCGGCAGAAGACATCGAGGGAGGACATGAAAGCGTCAGGTAAGTGATTTTTACAGGGAAAGGGGCATCATGGGGCACAGTGGTGACAAAGGGCACAGAGGCGACAATGAGCACAGTGGCATGGGGCACAGTGGTGACAATTGATGGCACAGTGACTGCATATGATGGCATGGCACAGTGGTGACAATTGATGGCACAGTGACTGCATATGATGGCATGGCACAGTGGTGACAATTGATGGGCACAGTAGCTGCGTTTGATAGCATGGCACAGTGGTGACAATTGATGGCACAGTGGTGGCGTTTGATGGCATGGCACAGTGGTGACAATTGATGGCACAGTGACTGCATTTGATGGCATGGCACAGTGGTGACAATTGATGGCACAGTTGCTGTGTTGCATGGCACAGTGGTGACAATTGATGGCACAGTGGCTGCATTTGATGGCATGGCACATTGGTGACAATTGATGGCACAGTGGTGGCGTTTGATGGCATGGCACAGTGGTGACAATTGATGGCACAGTGGTGGCGTTTGATGGCATGGTACAGTGGTGACAATTGATGGCACAGTGGTGGCGTTTGATGGCATGGCACAGTGGTGACAATTGATGGCACAGTGGTGGCGTTTGATGGCATGGCACAGTGGTGACAATTGATGGCACAGTGACTGCATTTGATGGCATGGCACAGTGGTGACAATTAATGGCACAGTTGCTGTGATGCATGGCACACACAGTGGTGACAATTGATGGCACAGTGGCTGCATTTGATGGCACAGTTGTGACGTTTGATGGCATTGCACAGTGGTGACAATAGATGGCACAGTGACTGCATTTGTTGGCATGGCACAGTGGTGACAATTGATGGCACAGTTGCTGTGTTGCATGGCACAGTGGTGACAATTGATGGCGCAGTGCGTGCATTTGGTGGCATGGGGCACAGTGGTGACAATTGATGGCACAGTGGCTGCATTTGATGGCATGGCACAATGGTGACAATTGATGGCACAGTTTCTGTGTTTGATGGCATGGCGCAGTGGTGACAATTGATGGCACAGTGGCTGCATTTGGTGGCATGGCACAGTGGTGACAATTGATGGCACAGTGGCTGCATGTGATGGGCACAGTGAGGCTGCAATATTTTTTTTTTCGTTTGCGCCCTCCCAAAAATTTTGAGCACCAGCTGCCACTGGTCTTAATATAGGCCGTCAGTACATAAGGTGTGATCAATTTTCAGTGATTGGCACCATAGCTTGTAGACTCTATAACTTTCACAAAGACCAAATAATTCACACTGATTTGGGTTATTTTTTACCAAAGATATGTAGCAGTATACATTTTGGGCAAAATTCATGAAGAAAAATTACTAATTATGCAAAATGTTATAACAGAAACAAAGAAAAATGCATTTTTTTTTTTAGAACATTTTCAGTTGGAAGGAAGAGGGGTGAAGAATGGATGCTTCCTGCACAGGGGAGAGCAGTGACATCACAGGCTTACTTCCTCTTTAAGGGGGCAAATCCATGACAAATACATGGCTATTTCATTAGTGAGCAGCTATACCTGATGAGGTGCCCATTGAGTATGTATCTATTCAGTAGTATCTTTTCAGAATTATCATAAAGTAATATGATTTAAAGGAAATTACACTGAAAATGTACCTTCAGGAAGTGGCTTACACAGCTGATGAAAAAGACCCTTTTCAAGAAAAGAGACAAATACAAAATTGGATGGCTCGTGATAATGTAGATGGGCAACAAGTCCTGTAAATTCTGTGGGATAACAGTCTTGATTCAGATATCCCTATCAAAAGATTAATAACATATGTGTGAATAAGTATTTATAAAACAAGACTTTGCCAAGTACAGATAAAATATTGTCACCATGAATTTAATGAAAGCATACAATTGCAGTTTATGTGCAGATTATAAGCTTTTATAAATACAGTTCAGACAGTACGTAGTGTGAACTGAGTTCCATGAAGCACCTATGGAATGAACTGAATAATAGAGATGTATATATTTAACAAAATTTATCAATAAAGTTACAGTCAAAGTATCTGGTAATGTTCCATAGTTTGCATAGAAATGCAACAGAATTATCACAATGTTGCACTTCATGTGATAAATGTGCGAACCTCATTTTAGCAGTAATTTCATAATTTGTTGCAATTTTCTCTAAAAATAGCAAGCACTTTACAGCTAAAGTTTAGTCTGATTATAATTGATTCCTCTGTTCCCCCCTCATTAACATGCTAATAAATTAATAAATACAACTATTAATTTATGGGGGGGGCATGGCTTGGGTGGCCTTATGTGCACATGTGGCTGTTCGAGTCCCTTCAATGGGCCTACCTCAACTCAGATAGCAGAGTATTAGCAACACCTGAAATTATAAAGCAAGGGTAGGCGAAAGCTCTCAAAATTCCACCCACTGACTCCCAACACCCCTATGACAATTAGGGGCTGCTTTGGTTTCAGTGCAGCTTCTGGTCCTGGTCCTGCCAAGATGACTTCAGCTCTGTTTCTTGTTTTTGCCTATCCACCCTCCAGACCTCCAATAAACTGCTTGGCCTCTTACACCACCACACACTATCTGCAGCCACCATCCCTCCCAGACTGACAATATGGCTGCAGATCGTTTTTGGTACTTCCTTCCAGAGAGAGACCTAGTGCTCTCCTGCCAAAACTAAGGCTATCTTCTTCACTTGCCCGTATGTAGAGCGTAGTGCGGAAACTACCCAGGCGGCTTCCATACCACACCTCAGCTGGGATCGACTCTCTCTACAATTGGTTTAAGGGAGTACAATTGTTGGGTCGATAGTTCCATTTAGGTTTTTAATGTGTTTTCCACTTACACAATTTTATCAGTAAGTTTGGCTTTAGCTCCCCCTCCAGTAGTTCCTCTAGAAACACTGGGACAACTGTAGAATGCTTTTATATTTTTTTATTTTAATTTTGTTTTTTTATTTTAATTTTTTAAAGATCTTCAAAATCAATTTAATCTATCTAAAATGGCATTCTGTGAACACTTGAAAATCTGACCCTTTTTTTAGTACACACCAATCCTCCAGACTAACTACATGTGAGGCTATGTTACTGGTGGGTACTTCTTACAAGGGGCTAGAGGTGAATATCTATAAAATACTGATTGCTGTCTCCCCACCTCAGCTATTCAAACAGTCATAAAGATGAAATTGGAAAAAATCCTGAGTGAATTTGCCCTTAATTCTTTTAAAAAGCTTAATTTGCAACCTTTGCAACAAAAAAAAACGATATAAAAGTGTTTTAATATTGTATGCATATTTCAAAGTGAGGGTGGTTACGTTACTATACATGTTTTATTTTTTTAGCTATCTCCATTCCGAACGCTAGTTTTACCAGAACGAGTGCTCCCATCTCATACTTGATTCTGAGCATGTACAGGTTTTTTTCCCCTTGGAAAGCATACACATGACCGGTTTTCCAGAAAACCTGATCTTTTTTTTTATCCCCGTCGGGAAAACTGCAATGGAGCATACACATGGCTGCGATTCCCAGCCAAAACCTCTTATGGCAGTTTTCCTGCCAGGAAAAATGGTCGTGTGTACGAGGCATATGTGTCAGGCAACTAACATTTTCAGAATAAGAAAGCCAGCAATGGCAGCAACCTTACTGCATTCATACTTGGCTTTCCTTACCACCCTAAGCCAGAGATCATTTATTAAAATACAATAAGAAACATTGCTGTTGCACTTGGCAATGGGTTTTTGTTTGCTTTACATTTTTAGTATACATTTTTGACCTGCACAAGCTATTAATTTAGGTAACAGACATTTTCTTTGCCTTAAGTTTTATAAAATTTATAAAAGTCTGGTTTACAAAATGATCAGAAGGAGACACAGTTAGGGAATATGAAATAAAAAATAAATAAAAAAGCAATAGATCCAATACGAACCTCAGACAGCAAGAACTGCAGAGAGAATACACAGTAAAGCTTTAACACTTGTGTTTCATTTTGGTGTTTAAATGTCATAAGGGAATGCTTCAAAATGGATAAAACCTAACAAAAAATAAAATGTATAGTATTAGCATATTGTCAGTATATTTAGGGTTGTTTGTTTATAAGGAACCATCTGGTAAAATACGTTACATTTACTTTAAAACACCTTAACAGCGCAGATTGAATGGTAACTCCACTTTTGTGGGAATGAAAATAGGAAATAAAAAATAATATCGCTTGTACAATTGCAATACAAGTCATATTGTAATTGCATGTTATTAAAAGTTATTTTTCCTTTTTTTTTTTATAAATGCAATGCAATATGGCTACATGGAGTTGTTCTGTACACATAATTTGTACTGACCACTTCCCAGATAAGGCTCACCAATTTTACCAAAAGTATGTCTAAGATACAAGTCAGATTTCAGGCATCCACTGCAACAAAAATTTTATTTTTGTTGAGATATTTCCAATAGGAACACGTCTAAAGGGATACAGGCCCAGCAGATTTCCTTATTAGTGCCGCACAGATGACTGATAATTATAAAATCACTCCCATTAGACCCACTTGACCCAGAGGCACAGACAAACACACAGGGTTTTCTTCAGAACAACAAAAAGGTAGGAATCTACAACAAAGGTTGTTATAACGTTTGCAATGTAAAAAGATCACCCAGGGGGGGAATCTACACTTTAAAGAAAAAGAAAGCACTAACACATATGTATGGTAAAAATGTAAACTCATATACTCATATCTGCATTTTTTTACAATTATTTCTAGCCTACTCCTAAATATCTGGACAATCTTGAAGTTTTTAAACTACATTGTGAAGTGTAGAAGAAACTTCTGACAGCTTTTAAAATAACAGCAACACAGGCATCAATCAGAGGGAGCTGGGACTAACACGTTTCATTATTTGTGCAAAGGAATGTGGAAAGAAACACCCATACACACACAGTCATAAAAAAGGTAATGTAAACTAGAAACAATATAATTCCAAATGTGAAACAGCAACAAACCTACCCTCCTGGTCTCAGGGATGTATTGGGCTACATTGGCCTGAGGCTTCATTACTGAGATGTAGGCCCAGGAGCTTTTGGTGCCTACTGATCCAGGGATGTTCCTGTGTTGCCTTGCCTGCTGGAAGGAACCGAGCAATTGAGGACTCAATTGGAGGATGCATCTGGATCAACAGTTACCTCACAGTGCTACCGGAATGGCTGAGAGATCCTGGCACTGTGAGCGGCGTTCTTTTTCTTCAGAAGTTAACCCATAGCGCGGTTACACAGGTCTGTGGAAGAGACCATTGAGACAATTCTATGTTCACCAGGTCTGTGGCAGAGACCATTGCAACACGTCTATTTTCACCAAGTCTTCACACCGGCTGCCTATCCAGTGGTCGTGGAGTCCAGAGTGGAAACAGTTGTTCCTCTGGACCTCAGAGAATATTTGTTTTTCGCAAGTAAGATACCTGAATCTCTCCCAACCCTCCATCCCTCTTTTCTGAAGTTTGCTTTAATAAAAACACTCTCTGAAGGATGGAGAAAAAGAGACTGGGTGTTTGGCGCAGACATTTTTTTCTTTAACCACCTCTTCAAAGAGAACCCCAGAGATGAGGTCAAGGAACAGTAAGGTAACAGCAGGCCCAAATCTAAACCAGCAGCTCCTTCGGGGGTACTGCTACATTTGAAAAATGCGCAACCATGCACATGCATGTATGTATTCATTGTACTGTAGATGTTTCTCAAAAAATAAGTGATGTAAATAGCAACGCCAGATATAAACAGGGGAGGGGAGGATGAGACTCATAAAATTGGATAATATCCCATTCACACACACACACACACACCTTGGGAGAAACAACACACACATACCTTGGGAGAAACAACCTTTTCTATAGCTTGAATTTTTAGAGATGGCCATCATGAGAGTCATTAAAATGTTTAGCGACATTTGTACAATGATTTTGCTTAGTGTTATATATATGGTCAGTAGGGATGGGCCACCGGTTCGGCCCGAACATGAGTTTGGGCTGAACACTGGCTCTTCGCCTGTTTGACAAACACCCTAATTCGATCTGTTCTTGTGCCTCCGCACAGTGCATTGGAAGCCCTGATTGGCTGAAGCATTGGAAGCTTTCCCCAGTCAGGGCACAGAGCCATGACTGGAGAAAGCAATGATGACTCTATCCAATCACGGTTCATTGCTCTTAGTCCCACCCCACACTAAAAAAGTATTCTTTCAATAGAGGCCATTTGTAGTGTGATACTGGCGTAGAGAGCGATAGAACATGGCTCTGTTCAGTGCTACTAGACAGTTGGTGTGCTATAGTGTGCTATTCTGATTCTATTGTCAGTAGAATATCGTTTTTTATATTTTATATATATATATATATATATATATATATATTATAGTTTAGTGTGAATCTAATGCGACCATTCATTTTTACTTTAGTGTCACTTTAGGGTCCTGTGCTAGTTTGATGCAAATTCAGCTATACGATCTAAACGTCTGAAATCGCATCGCACATAGATCGTATGTGGAATTTACTGCAGTGCGGTGCAAATCACATCCGATCTCTGACATCGCACCAGTGTGAACCGGCCCTTAGTGTCACTTTAGTGTAAATCTAGTGATAATTCAGTCAGTGTGAATGTACTAAACATACATTTTTACATCAATGTCAGTTTTTTTTGTCAGGGCAGGTTTACTGCAGTATATTTCAGTGTGTTAGTGCACATTTAACGCAGTATATTTCTGTGCGTTACTGCATGTGAAACATAGTATATTTCAGTGTGTTACATGCCATAGTACACAGTATATTTCTATTTCTGTTGCTGTCTGTTCTGTTCAGGTTTACTGCAGTATATTTCAGTGTGTTACTGCACATCTAGCGCAGTATATTTCAGTGCGTTATGTGCCATTTAACGCAGTACATTTTAGTGCGCAAGTGCACATTTAACGCAGTATATTTCAGTGTGTTACGTGCCGTTTAACGCAGTATATTTTGGTGCGTTAGTGCGCGTTTAACAAAGTATATTTCTGTTTGCTAGTGCACGTTTAACGAGGCATATTTCAGTGTGTTACGTGCCATTTAACGCAGTATATTTTAGTGCATGAGGAGAGATAGAACAGGGCTCTGTTCAGTGCTATTAGTGGTTCTGCTGACATCTTGTATCAAGCAGATACCACAAGTAATTTAGATATAACACCTACTTGCTGTTGCAATTACTAAATGACGGAAGACCTGCCAGTATTAGTGGATTGACGCGTGTTCCCCTTATTAGGATGGAGGACACATTTCACTGTGCCACATTTAACATATCACTGACTGTTATCAATTGCAACACCAGGTATGTAATATACAGTATATGATTATCAGATTATTTGGACAAGGGTATTTATTGTCACTGCGTCTATAATTTCCAGCCCTTTTTTCTTAGCTGTAAACAGGCTAAGTAACAAATAGCTGCCCAAAAGAGGTGCTCTATGGGACACAGTGCTTATATATTTATCCAAAATCTGTGCATATAAATCATCATTTAGGAGTTATGGTAAACAATGTTCCACAATAAAGTCAATCTTATTATGTTCTGCACTATGTGTAGATGGAAAAACTGGAACTTCCCCCAACACCAGAACTCCTGTCCAAATCTTGCAATAATGCACCCCTACTCTTATGCCACGTACACACGATCAGGCTTTTGCCCGACTAAAAGCTCATCAGAATTCTGACAAATTCCATCTGAGTAAAATAAAACGTTAAATAAAAAATGTTCTGTATTTAAACTCTGATGGAATTCATTGGAATTTCCGATGGAATTTCTTCGATGGGGCATACACACGGTTAGACTTTCAGACTTTTTCCCATCGTAAATTCCGATCGTGTATATGCAGTATTAGACGTAGCCTGTTTACAAGTAAGAAAAAAGGAGCCAGTAATTAGCTACACTTTAACCACCCGGACCAAAATGCAGGTAAAGGACCTTGCCCCTTTTTGCGATTCGGCACTGCGTCGTTTTAACTGACAATTGCGCGGTCGTGCGACGTGGCTCCCAAACAAAATTGGCGTCCTTTTTTCCGCACAAATAGAGCTTTCTTTTGGTGGTATTTGATCACCTCTGCGGTTTTTATTTTTTGCGCTATAAACAAAAATAGAGCGACAATTTAAAAAAAAATCAATATTTTTTACTTTTTGCTATAATAAATATCCCCCAAAAATATATAGAAAAATTTTTTTTTCCTCAGTTTAGGCCGATACGTATTCTTCTACGTATTTTTGGTAAAAAAAAAAAATCGCAATAAGCGTTTATCGGTTGGTTTTCGCAAAATTTATAGCGTTTACAAAATAAGGGATAGTTTTATTGCATTTTTATTAATTATTTTTCTTTTACTACTAATAGCGGCGATCAGCGATTTTTTTCATGACTGCGACAATATGGCGGACACTTCGGACAATTTTGACACATTTTTGGGACAATTGTCATTTTCACAGCAAAAAATGCATTTAAATTGCATTGTTTACTGTGGAAATGACAGTTGCAGTTTGGGAGTTAACCACAGGTGGCGCTGTAGGGGATGTGTGACCTATGTGTTGTGTTTACAACTGTAGGGGGGTGTGGCTGTAGGTGTGACGTCATCGATCGCGTCCCCCTGTTACAGGGATGACGCGATCGATGCTACGGCCACAGAGAAGCACGGGGAAGCCGTGTGTACACACGGCTCTCCCCGTTCTTCCGCTCCAGGGACGGATTGCCGCACTGCAGCGGCGATCGGGTCCGCGAATCCCACGGTCCCGGAGCTTCGGACCGGGTCGCGGGCGCGCGCCCGCGACCCACGGCTGGGTACTAAAATCAACATATATATACGTTGATGTGCCCAGCCGTGCCATTCTGCCGATGTAAATGTGCAGTAGGCGGTCCTTAAGTGGTTAAGAACAATTTTAAATGCCGTGACAATAAATGTGCCCCCTTTATAAGATGGGGACAGCAAGCATATTTTAATCCACTGTTACTGGCAGGCCTTCCAAGATTCCACTGATTATTCTTTGCAACACTAGGTATATGATATATCTGTTACTTGTGGTATCTGCTTAATACAATGTCAGCAGAATCACTAGATGATTACTAGATCACCTCTATGACCATATACTGTATATAACATTGAGCAAAGTCATTCTACAAGTTTGCATCTCTCTGCTATAAAAATTCAAGTTATAGAAAAGGTTGTTTCTCCTTGTTTTTAATCTCCTCTGTAAGCATGAAGTTTTTTGGATTCTTCGTTTCTAAACAGGAGAACTCAATTTCGACTTGAATATTAGCCATTTTTATGAGTAGCATCCTCCACTATTTTCATCTGGTGTTGCTGTTGACATAGGACCAGATTCAGAAAGATCTGCGTAAATTTCGGGGGGGCGTAGCGTATCTCATTTACACTACGCCACCGTAACTTACAGAGGCAGGTACCCTATTCAGAAAGAATTTGCGCTGTAAGTTACGGCAGCGTAGTGTAAATGGGCCGGCGTAAGCCCGCGTAATTCAAAGTAGGTGGAAGGTGGGCGTGATCCATGTAAATGAATCGTGACCCCAGGCAATTGACGCTCTTTACGAACGGTGCATGCGCCGTCCGTGGACGTATCCCAGTACGCATGCTCGAAATTACGTCGCAAATACTCAATGCTTTCGACGTGAACGTAACTTACTCACAGCTCTATTCGCGACCGACTTAAGCAAACAAAGTAAACAACGGAAAATTTGACGCTGTCCCGACGTCCATACTTTGTTCAAACAATTTTTATTGAGTATAAGAGAATCAAATACAATACAATAGAGCATAGAGCACATCACAATGGGAGGTACATGTACAGGGTAACAGTATTCAAAATGTATGCAACAGCATCCACATGGCAAAATCGACATAACATGCATATATAGCAACAGTCTTTATCAGTAAGGCATGCGAACAGCATAAAGCGGTGTATCGACTGTTAATCCTGGGGCCCAGCATAATAGGCAGGGTAGGTTGAGGGGGGACCGTAATAGAGAGAGGACACAATGGGGTGCGGGGATGGGACCTCCCGTCCGTCTGGAAGTGTCCCCCCTCGTGACCGCGACTGTGGAGTTAGAGGATTTCATCGTCACTGGTGGTAGTAAGATGAAGGTCCCATCCATACCCGTCCACCCCATTGGGGTCATTCTGTGGACGGGTAGGGGTAGGGGACACAACTCCGAAATCTCAGAGCGGGGGGGGGGGGGAAAAGGGGGGGGGAAGGGGGGAGTAGCACGATTTATGGGGGAGTCAGTGGACCAGTACTGAGGACGTGGTTCATTGCGATAGGGGGCATGGATTGGGTGGGAGGGGGCGGACGGTCAAGGGACTCTCTGTGGTGAGTCCAACAGGCCCATGTAAATCTGTACTTGTCATGAGTATCTTTGGATTGGTGGATGAGTCGTTCTAGTTCTTCAATCTTTGTGACTCTGGCGTGCCAGTCTCTAATCGTAGGCGGGGTCTTAGATCTCCATCGTAAGGGAATGCATTGGGTGGCCGTGTTTATAAGGTGTAAGGGAAGAGATCGGCGATATTGCGAACGTGGTAGAACCGAGTGGTGAAGCAGGTACTGTGCTGGGGAGAATTCAATTTGGTGGGTGGTGATACGTACAATTTGTTCATGTATCTCCTTCCAGAACGGTTGTAGGGTGGGACATTCCCACCAGATGTGGAGGAGGGAGCCTGGACCCCCACCACACCTCCAACAATCTGGTGAGACCGAAGGGAAGATTTTATGCAGCTTGTCAGGGGTCTTGTACCAACGTGTACCTAGTTTGTATCTGTTCTCCTGAGCTGAGACATTGATTGACCCCTTGTGCGTGTGTTCCCAAATTAGTTCCCAATCTGTATCTGTCAGGTCGAGGGACAAGTCAGTCTGCCAGGCAGTGCGGGTATTGGCAATAGGGGTTGCTGTCGAGATCAGTAGTGAGTACAAGGAGGAGATCAGGTGTCGCGGAGGGTCCTCGGCTGCACAAAGTTGCTCCAAAGGTGTAAGGTCCCTACACCAGGATGAGGGTGACCGGGCACTGTCAAAGAAGTGTTTCAGTTTTATGAATTTGAAAATGGACAATTTCAAATGCGGGAGGGCAGCTACCATCTCCGGATAAGGGAGGAGGGCGTCATCACGGAAGAATCGTGCCGCGCGTGTTTTCATTGTTTCAGACTTGGGCGTCTGTGCTGTTGTAGGGATGCCCGGCTCGAAAGTGGGGTTGCAGAGTAATGGAGTCATGGGGCCTGGAGAGAGGGCTAGCGCGAGTGAGCGGCAGGCCGCTTTAAACTTGAGGAGGGTGGGGCCATTGAGTGGGTGGGTCAGGCAAGATTTCAGGACCGCATGCGGCGGTATCCACGGGAGGTGTGAAATGGGGAAGTCCAGGAAAGCATTTTCCAAGTTAACCCATCCTTTGTCGTGAGCATGATGATGCCAGTCAATCAATCGAACAAGGTGGCAGGCCATATGATATTGTGTTATGTCTGGCAACCCTAGGCCACCCTTCAGTTTTGGGAGGATAAGTTTAGCCCAGCTCAACCTGGGTGGTCGGCCCGCCCACAGGAAAGTTCTGCAGCATTTTTTGTAGAGGGCGAAGAATGACGGTGGCAGATCAATCGGGATGGCCTGTAGGAGGTATAGGAGTCGAGGGAGGACATTTATTTTGAGGGTCGCAGCCCTACCAAACCATGAGAGCCGACCCCTGTCCCAGCTCTCCAAGTCAAGTTTGATGGCCCGGAGAGCAGGCACGAAGTTGAGGTCGTATAAATCTTTCAGGTCAGGTGGTATCTCGATGCCCAAGTAGGTAATGGATTTTGTGGCCCACTTAAATGGGAAGTTGTGCTTGCAAAGAGATATTGTCGAGTCAGGCAAGGAGACATTCAGGGCCGCCAGGAGGTTGGGTAACGTAGTCAGAGGGTCTGAGAGAAACAACAAAACGTCATCTGCGTAAGCGCCCAGCTTACAGTGGTTCCCGGGAACCTCGATGCCCCTGATTGCAGGGTCCGACGTCCATACTTAACATTGCCTGCGCCTCATATAGCAGGGGTAACTTTACGCCGGTCCAACGCCTTACGTAAATGACGCAAATAGATACGCCGGGCGCAACTACGTTTCTGAATCGGCGTATCCACCTAATTTGCATATTCAACGCGTAAATCTACGGAAGCGCCACCTAGCGGCCAGCGTAAATATGCAACTAAGATACGCCAGCGTAAGAGACTTACGCCGCTCGTATCTTTGCAAAATTCCAGCTTATCTTGCTTTCTGAATACAGAAAGAGATACGCCGGCGCATCCTAGAACTTACGCGGCGTATCAACAGATACGCCAACGTAACTTCTTTCTGAATCTGGCCCATTATTTATTATTTGAGAAACATCACACAAATACATGGGGGTAGATTCACATACATCGGCGCATATTTATGCCGCCGTAGCGTATCTCTTTTACGCTACGCAGGCGCATTGCGGAGAGGCAAGCATGGAATTCACAAAGCAAATGCTCCCAACGTTGCGCCGGCGTAACGTAATTTAGTAGGCGTAAGCCAGCGTAAGTGTAAGTGGGTGTGACCTTATGTAAATGATGATCCGAGCGTTGTGCAATGCTTTACGCCCGGCGTATCTTAAACGGCACATGCGCCGTGACGCGGACGAATGGCCAGCCCCCTATGCGCATTCTCAGAACTACTCCAGCGCAACTTCTTGAGATACGCCGGCCCACCAACTTACACCAAGCGCATAAATATGCCCAGCCATACGCCCGTCCGGTGCAAAAGTACACCAGCTTTCTTCTCTTCCCCCTGGAGCAGAATACTTTTGCGCGGAGATGTTTCGACTGAGAGGGACAGGAGGAAAATAAATTTCTCACCAGATGAGAGGGCTATCCTCATCTCTGCCATAGAGGAATTTGATGGGTACCTCCATGGCGCACAGAGTGGCCAGACCAGCAGGGCCAGGAAACAACAGATCCTGGAGAAGATCACCCTTGATGTCAATGCCCTTGGTCATGAATCTTGGACCCCTAAGGACATTGGCAAGAAAATTATTGACTTGCGTCTGCTTTTCCGGGAAAGGTGGCCGCCATCAGAAGGCATCACAGGGGCACGGGGGGCGGCCCACCTTGTGCTGTTAAGTTGACCCCGGAGGAGGTGATCGCCTGGTGTCTGGAGCAAGTGGGGGGTCTGGAGGGCTTTGACTCAGGTGAACAGGCCTTGAGGACAGGTAAGTATGTTTTATCCCCCATCTGGTGTGTAGCATGTGAGGGGTTGCAAGGGAACATGTGACAAGTGTGTGGGTCCACCAACATGTGAATGCTTTGTGTCACCCACAGATGTGCTGGAGGGAGCGGGGCCGTCATCTGCTGCTGGACGACCCATGCCATCCCCGGAGGAGAGTGCCCACACCTCTCTAGAGGTAGTTGAGAAGGAGCATGGTCATTTTGAGGACTGTGTCTACCTCGAGGAGGAGAACATAATCAGCGAACCCTCCCAAACCTCCACCCTCATCAGGGGAACCCCCTCCAGGGCTACCCCATCCAGGGGAACCCCCTCCAGGGCTACCCCCATTAGGGGAACCCCCTCAGGATTTACCCCATCCAGGGGAACTCCCTCCAGGGCTACCCCATCTGGACGGCCCCAAGCATCTCCAGCCACCCGGAAGGCTTTGCATAAGACAAGGGGTGTACCCGAATCCCTCCAGGAAGGGCTTGCGAGTGAACAGGCCCGCCAGACGCACCACATGAGTGCTATTGCCGGTGACCTGTGCCGTGTGGCAGACAGCCTGGCCTCATCAGCCAAGACCCAGGCTGAATGCACAGTGGCTGTGCAGGGCACCGCAGCCACTGTGCAGCAGTGCCTCATGCAGCAGGGTGAGCAGAGCACCTCAATATCTGACAGCCTGCAGGATGTGAGTGGTAACTGCGCTGCTATGGTGACCTGCATTGGGGAGCTGCAGGTCACAACAGCAGGCCTCGTGGCAGAGGTGAAGAGCCTGGGAGTGGCTATACAGGCCAACACTGCTTCCATCGAGGCGGAGGGGAGGCAGACCAGGCGCCACCAACAGCACACCACCACCCGCCAGCTGCGGATGCAGGCGCAGACGAACGCTGTGCTCACCCGCATTGCCCTTGCGTTAGAGGGCAGGCAGCCAGCATCTGCCAGGAGTGACAGACGAGGGGATGATCTTCCTCCTGATGCCCCACCCTCTCACCCGAGGCTCCCCCCAGACAACTGAGGAGTCGGAGCTGTGGCACCATGCCTAGCCCATGACAGGGCAAATGAGTGCTCTTTTTTTTTGCTCAGATTATATATATATTTTTTTTTGGAGAGACGTGAATAGATGTATGTGCCGTCCTCCTATAAGGGCTAAACCAATGTGAGGTGGATGTGGTGTGCGAGCTAGGCACCACAGTGGTGTGCATGCATGCATTGTCCGTGTGCCATGATGAATGTGTGTGTTTAACGTGCAAAGATACATTCCACGAGGCAACTCCTGACTGCTGTTCCCTCAGCAGACGGGGTAGCCTCGGTTAGGGGGGGACTGTGTGGTTGGGAGGTCAGGTCATCACATATGTCAATCTCCAGGCCCTTTCTCATGGCGTAGTTGTGCAGCACACAAAATGCGCCGATGATCTGACACACAAAGTTTGGGGAATACAACAGGGAAAATTATCCAGAAAAAATACAAAAATTGCACCAAGTGTGAATAAGCTGCTAAACACCACAAATAGACATAATTTGTAAACAAGCAAAAGTGTAGTGCTGAAATAAATATGTGATAAATGCATAAATGTGTGTCCATATATGAATGACCATATATTAAGTGAAACAAAATAAGCAATATTGCATACCGGAGGTATCAATCTCCAGTAAGATAGTGAACTACAAAATGGTGTGTATCTGAACACAAGTTTTACAGTGAACCGGTGAATCTACCACAATATTACATATGAAATAAAAAATGTGTAAACGTGAAGAGTATTGAATGTGTATGAACACAAATAGGTCTTTCTAAAATCCAAAATCACAAGTTGGTGGCTGGAACAAACAGTTCTCTTAACATATTACCAATAGAGGTGATGTAGTCCACAATGTGAATGTTTTTCATACAGAATCTCAGCAGATCAGGTGTGATATCACAGAGTCACCAGGGAGTGCCTTCACCAAAAGATGAGGGGAGAATTAAATACTCTTACCGTGATGAGTGGATCCAGCTCACTATGTGGTGGGGGATCAGCAACGCCTAATCACACCTTTGGACTAAGCACACAGGGACCAGGAAACGTCTCCACTTCTGATCGGATGATAGGTAAATGTTCCCACGTCAAGATCCAATGTTCCCACGTCAAGATCCAAAAAATCAGGTCCACCAACAGTGTTGGTATAGAAAGTCAATGGGAGCGCCAAATACGTCCAGCATAAATATGCGCCCACGATACGCTGGCGTAGGCAAGTTACATCGGTCGGATGAAGCCTATTTTCTGGCGTATCTTGGTTTCTGAGTCCGGCGCATAGATACGACGGCGGATATTTGCACTTACGCAGCGTATCTGCAGATACGTTGGCGCAAGTGCTTTGTGAATCTACCCCATGCAGTCCCTTTAAGATGCATATTTCAGTCGCAGACTTTTTTGTTTAGTTTTACTTGTGCGTTTATTATGGTTTCATGTGTGGAATAATATAGTTTTTAGTTTACATCTTTTTTATGATGACCATTTACTGATTATAATTTTTTTTTGGCATAGTTTTTTCTTTGTAACAGTTTTTGCCTACACCATTATGTAAGGCTGGAGCTAGGTTTCCAATTGTTCTTACCTGTTTGCAATTGTATGGATCGGTGTTTCTTTCCACACACCATCGTTTTAAAAAAAAATTGGAGCAAAAACGCGGTGAAGTACGACGGCACTATAAAGGGGAAGTTCTATTCGCCTTTGGCCTGCTTTAGCTGATTCCGTGTTAGTAAAAGATGATTTGCGCTAAATGGTAGTTTTACCAGAACGAGCGCTCCCGTCTCATAACTTGCTTCTGAGCATGCGTGGGCTTAAAACGTTGTTTTAGCCCACACACGATCATTTTTTTCAACCCAAAAAAAGACAAAAAATGCAGCATGTTCAAATTTTTTTTGGTTGTTTTTTCAGAACCTGAACAATGATGTGAAGCCCACACACGATCATTTTAAATTACGTTTTTGAAAGACAACGCTTTTTTCATTCCGATCGTGTGTACGCGGCATAAGTGCTAGTAAAGCATGAAACATCTTAGTCCCCTTGTCAAGAGCCCTCTCAATTCCACAGTTTATGAATGCTGGTATTCAGAGATACCGTATTTGCCGGTGTATAAGGCGACCGGACGTATAAGACGACCCCCTAATTTTACAGTTTAAGATTTTTTGCCTGTTCTCACCATATAAGACAACACCTTTTCCGAGGCTTCATATTCTTCTTCATTCTTGCTGGAACTGGAGCCATATTCTTCTTACTTCTTGCTGGAGCTGGAGTCAATCACAGCGAGCAATGTTTTATATTAATGAATACAAAGCCTGATTGGATTGGCAGAGGCTGTAACATCATCAGCCCACACCTCTCTGACTCTCAAAGCCAATCCGAGCAGGCTACTGTATGTAGCCTGCTCGGATTGGCAGAGGTTGTTACTCCAATCCGAGCAGGCTCTATATTAATTTGAATACATCCCTCCTCGGGATTGGCTAAGTGGTATATACTGTATGTAGCTGAAGCTACATACAGTATTACCGCACATCCAGCAGGCATCCAAGCAGCTGACCCGGCGTATAAGGCAATCCCTGCTTTTTGGCCAGTTTTTTAAAGTGTAAAAAGTAGTCTTATATGCCAGCAAATACAGTAGATTTAGCCCACAATTTGATACTCCCATCCCATCTACTTCCTAGAAGACAGACAATGCAGGCCAAGTAATTTTTTTTGCAGACCTAGACATGCTTAATATGGGCTTGGAAAATGACCAAAATTGAAATTTTACTTTCAGTTTAGTAAAGGTTTTTCCCCTTTCTCCATAAAATTGTAAACAGTGTTAAAGCCTAAACAGTGTTAAAAACTTACTTTAGCTTTAGCATCCTCTTTGTCATCTGCTTTGGCTGCTAGCAGCATTAGTCTTAGTACAAGGGAAATACTCAGAGGAAACTGGCCCCTTAGCTCTGGAACATTGGACTTCATGAGTTTTTTCACTTTTGGCACTGGAATGTTGAAAAAGTATACACTTCCCTCAAGATCCAGTCCTCTTCTTCCAGCACGACCGGCCATCTAAAAAAAAAATTTTTTAAAGTATCGTATCTACTGTATCTCTGCTTTTGTAAAAAAAAATGTGTATAATCACAATTTAAATTTGAACAATTTCTCTGATAAAGACACCGATGTCATGATCTAGCAGATTTCTATTTGTAAAATTCTTACTTCCTTGTAGCAGTGTATTTCCAGATCTGTGGCTCCATTTCACATATGCTGCTAGCTTCTCTGGTCACCTATGGGAAGTTTATTAACTGTGGCAATCCATATGTAATTTATGGCCTCCTCTTCATATACATTGGTCGGACTTCACGACCAATGAGGACAAGTATGAATGAGCATAGAAGCAATCATAGGCGTGCGCACAGGGTGTGCCCAAACACACCCTAATCACCCTGTGCAGCACAAATTCCCCCTACTTCCCTAGCTCCTCCCCTTCTCCAAACAGTGCTTCTGGCTTCCCCCCTCTCCCCTGCTGCCGGATGTTGCTGTGGGGATGTTTTAGAATGAGGGGGGGGAAGGGGCCGGTAAATATGTAACTTACCGCCCCTTCCCTTTCTAAATGAAGATCGTGAGTGATCAGTAGTGCGTGTTTGAGCTTTGGGGTGCACACCCTAATGCAATAGTCTGCGCACACCTATGGAAGCAATATTTCAACAGAAAAAGATAAATATTCAGTACCAAGACACTTTAACCACTTCAGTCCCCGTGTATGCTCAATTGACGGCAGCTTAGTTGATCTGAATATCCAAGCTGCCGTCAATTGACGGCATCGTGTTCTCCGGCCACTGGGGGGCACGCGCGCGCCGATGTCGGCGCGCGCACCCGGCGCGTCCCCGAGATGCCGATGCGCGTGCCTGGCGGTCACGATGTCCGCCAGGTACCCGCTGATCGGCAGTTTTAGAGCAGGGACGTGGAGCTCTGTGTGTAAACACAGAGCTCCATGTCCTGTCAGTGAGAGGAGACAGATGCTGTTTCTCTTGTACATAGGGAGACAGCATCGGTCACCTCCCCCAGTCACCCCCTCCCCCCACACAGTTAGAACACACCCAGGACTCACATTTAACCCCTTCCTCACCCCCTAGTGTTAACCCCTTCACTGCCAGTCACATTTATACAGTAATTAGTGCGTTTTTATAGCACTGATCGCTGTATAAATGTGAATGGTCCCAAAAATGTGTCAAAAGTGTCCGATGTGTCCGTCGCAATATCGCAGTCCTGACAAAATTCGCAGATCGCCGTATTACTAGTAAAAAAAAAAAAAAAACATTTTCAGAATTCTATCCCTTATTTCCTAGCCACTATAACCTTTGCGCAAACCAATTACCATACGCTTATTGCGATTGTTTTTTTTACCAAAAATATGTAGAATACATATCAGCCTAAACTGAGAAAAAACAATATATTTTTTTTAAAAAATTGAATTTTTATTATAGCAAAAAGTAAAAAATATTCAGTTTTTTTTCCAAATTTTCGCTCTTTTTTGTTTATAGCGCAAAAAAAAAAAAAAAAAAACCGCAGAGGTGATCAAATACCACCAAAAGAAAGCTCTATTTGTGGGGAAAAAAGGGACGTCAATTTTGTTTGTAAGGCACGTCGCACGACCGCGCAATTTTAATTTAAAGCGACGCAGTGCTGAAAGCTGAAATTTCGCCTGGGCAGGAAGGCGGTATATGTGCCCAGTAAGCAAGTGGTTAAAGAGGTCCATAATAGTAGTATCAATGGCCTCAAAGTAATTGGGATAGAGGCCATATCAAACAATTTGGACAGTGGGAAAAAGTATCAGATCTTATGTACAAGAGAGGAGTTTTGGATTTTTACCTTGGGGACTATGGCCCCACAAGGCCTCAACGAGGAAATTAAACTGCGCAATGTAGTATGATCTCGGCAGTGTCTATAATGCATGTGTTGTAGCTATTGTTATTCATTTTAGATCATATTTTATTTTTATCTTGACGCCTATTGGTTCGGGGTGTTGGGCCTTAGCACCCAGCCAATTTCACCCATGGCACCAGACCATGTCACCATGGGGGCATTGGGACTTTTAGTACGGTTATAGGTATGGTTAGGAGCAATGTTTTAAGATAATAGGATAAACAGCTAGAATTATGAATCTTTTGTAACAATATCATTTTATGATTTATTTCAGAATTAGTTGCTAGACCAAAGCGGAGAAATAGGCTCTCTGGAGATTAATTTTTTTTATGGTTATATCTATTAACAATTAGGTATGACTAAGAGTATCATATTTTATGTATACATGGAAGTTCCATTATCGCTCCTTTTAAATATTTTACTACATTAACCGGTTACGACCCGGACCAAAATGCAGGTAAAAGACCTTGCCCTTTTTTGCGATTCGGCACTGCGTCGTTTTAACTGACAATTACGCGGTCATGCGACGTGGCTCCCAAACAAAATTGGCGTCCTTTTTTCCCCACAAATAGAGCTTTCTTTTGGTGGTATTTGATCACCTCTGCGGTTTTTATTTTTTGTGCTATAAACAAAAATAGAGCGACAATTTAAAAAAAAATGCAATATTTTTTACTTTTTGCTATAATAAATATCCCCCAAAAATATATAAAAAAAATGTTTTTTTCTCAGTTTAGGCCTATGCGTAAATAAGCGTTTATCGGTTGGTTTTCGCAACATTTATAGCGTTTACAAAATAAGGGATAGTTTTATTGCATTTAGCGGCGATCAGCGTTTTTTTTGTGACTGCGACATTATGGCGGACACTTTGGACAATTTTGACACATTTTTGGGACAATTGTCATTTTCACAGCAAAAAATGCATTTAAATTGCATTGTTTACTGTGGAAATGACAGTTGCAGTTTGGGAGTTAACCACAGGGGGCGCTGTGACATTTAGTGTTCACTGTGTGTGTGTTTACAACTGTAGGGGGGTGTGGCTGTAGGTGTGACGTTATTGATCGCGTCCCCCTATAACAGGGATGACGCGATCGATGCTGCGGCCACGGATCGCCGCACTGCAGCTACGGACCGGGTCACGGAAGCGGGCGCGCGCCTGTGACCCACGGCTGGGTACTAAAATCAACGTATATATAATATATTCATTGATGTGCCCAGTCGTGCCATTCTGCCGACGTAAATGTGCAGGAGGCGGTCCTTAAGTGGTTAAATTAATTTAATGCACAGTGGGTCGGTGATAGCATGTCTATAGAAGAATGCACTACTGTTCTAATACATTTTAATATATTTATGAGTTTGCTATTGTTTGTTTACATGAGACAATTTTAAATACTTTTTTGCTCCACCAACTGTGCATTTTAGGTTCCATATGTGTATCCATGTGTCAGACACCCAGGAAGGACCCCTTTTGTGGTTCCATGGTTGTAGTATTTGTTGCTCATGAATCTGCTTCTTAGCATTCCCTGTGTGGGCCGCTAGAGGAAGAGGTGCGAGTGCATATGTGTATGCACTTGCACATAGAAGTGTGGGGCCTGGAAGTGACTGGAGCATTGAGAGCTGTGGGCGGAAGTGATGCATTAGGCAACTGGAAGTAGCGGGTGGAACGAAAACACACCCACACTTCCTGGCCAGGAGCGGAAGTGGCACAGAAAGTGTCCGGAAGTAGCGGGTGAGACTTAGTAACACCCACACTTCCTGGCTATGGGACGACGTGTGTTCTACTTGACGCACCTGGAGAATCTGGGTCCCCACACCATGCATATTGGATGGCATTCATCTGTCCAGCAAGATCACGCACCCCCCTCCTACTGATCTACAAGGAGAGGTCTATGGAGGTAAGATCATGCCTTGTATTTGGGGGAGGCCCATATCCACAGGAATCCCAGTATGAGATTTGGCTCACTATTGGGGGAACTTACACCTTTACCAATCCCAGTGCAATACATTTAAATGGAGTCCTTGATGGTAATTGATAATTATGCATTTATCAATTAATTGAATTTTGTATTTATGTGTTGTAAACGTTGGGGGTTTAACTCAATGGTAAATGCGTTTTTTTAGCTAGTCCACAGCACTCAGTTATGTTTGAGGGCATGGCAGCCCATTTTTATTGAAGGAAACAAAAGAACAGTTCACATACAGGATTTCCCACGCAGGGGTTCTTCTCCAGTAATGTTCACAGAACTCAAAAATACCAAGCCTCCTGGCTCCTAGGCTTACTTAGCCTTGCTGTACCTGCTAACCTGGCCCACTCCTGGCCTCAACAGGTTCTCCAGCCCACTGTCTCCCAGACTTCCGTCAGCCCCTCTTGGACTCGTTAGTCACCTCAGGTCCACCAGCCTCCCAGTCCCTCAGGCACAAAGTCCCCCCACACCAGGGATGTAGTCTCCAGGGCAGACAGACAGACAGACAGATCCCCACACACAGGTCTGTCCTGCAGCAACAGCCAGCATCACACCTTCCACCTCACTCTCTGTTCTGACCAGTCCCTGATTATAATGGCAGCCTTCAGCTGGGAACCCAACCTGCTGGTTATTACCAAGACCCGGACACAGGATTGGAGATCCCATCCCGCCCAAGTCTCTGCAGGATCTCCAACTACACAGCCCCATTCAAAACTATCAAAACCTGGAGAAAACTGACAGAGCAGTTTTCTCCATTTAAACTATATGCAATGTAGTTCTGCGGTCCGCAGACACTCAAACCCTGTGTCCATTTTACCTCCCATTTCATAGGGACCGGGACTCTCACTATTACAGTATATATATATATAATTATTCTTCCAATTATCTACTGACTAATTGTGATGTACTGGATGTGGTTAACTTATGCAGATGGATCTGGGTAGGTGTCAACCGGGTGTGGTTACATGGATACATATAGGGACAATTAGGAGAGACAAGCCATTGACCATCTAGGTTCTGAGGAAAACATCTGATCCCCTCAACATCAGGTCCAGTCTGCAGGTGTCAAGGGACGCAGTCCGATCAATTGGTAAGCCTTGTTTCTTGCTCGTTTGTGAGCATACAGTATATATTGCTTTTATGTTTGAAATAAAATAATTTACCACTGGTAATGCACAAGATCGGTGCGTCCTCTTTTTGTACTTTATTCTAGTTCCAAAGAATACCCATTGTTCTAAAGAGGGCTGCAAGACTATAGGCTTTGCTTGAATCCAAAGAGTGGATCACACCACCCGTGTATAGATACACCAAAGCGCAGAAGATTGTTATTGTTTTGTCACTTATGGGCATCACCTGCTCTACTATGGTTTTATATCTTTTTTCCTCCTATCACTTTCTAGGTCGCCTCCCAGTTTGTCTCTCTATATATACACACACACACACATTTGCTCAGTGCAGGTCACACTGCCTCAGCAACGTCACAGTTCTCTAAGCTTCTGTTCCCTTTCTATTACATGTATTCTGTATCTGACTTTCTGTGTACTAACCTTGAATTTCTACTGTTTGTGCTTGCCTGCTGCCTGCCCTGACCTTGGCTTGTTTCCTGGAATCCCTTCTGTCCCCTGTCATTGTACTCTGCACATGTTAGTGTCTCTGCAACTTTAACTAGGCATACCTGGGGGCTGCAACCTGGTCCCAGCTTGATGCAAGGCCATCCCCACCATCAGGGGTCCTGTGAGGGCTTACCTAGAGTGGAGTCCATTTTGCAGATGCAATCTGCCCCCTGAGATTGGGACAGAGGGACGGACGCACCGGGAGGCACCGGTACCAGAAGGAAGATGATGGTCAGGTGCGTGGAGCAGGTACAGGCGGATCACCGACTGGAAGGCTGCAGCAGATGAAACAGAAGACAGCCCAGGCACAAAAGTATTTCACAGGAACCAAGTACTTCACCGATCAGGGCAGGGCTGAAAACAGGTCCAGGAGACAAGCCGTGGTCAGGGGCTGGAGAAGACAGGGAGAGTCCAAAAGTACAGGCCGGGGTCAAAGGGCAGGTGAAGATCGGGTATCCAAAGTCCAAGCCGGGGTCAAGGGTTCAGGCAAGCAGCAGTCCAAAAACGAAGCCAAGGGTCAAAAGCCGGGGGTCAGTCTTGCAGCAGAAGATCAAAATATAGGAACTGTTGGCACAGACAGGATGATCAGATCAGAATGAACTGACACCTCCCTCTTAGTAAGGCAGGGCTTTATATCCAAGTTGATTAGGCAACCTGCCTCAGCTGGACCAGGATAGAAGTGCAGATAGTAGGGAGATCAGGCAATCAGCACATAGTTCAGCACCAGGCTTCAATGGACAGCAAACAGAATCTAAACTGAGAGGTGGCTCAGAGGTAAGGTGTTGGAATAGCAACGGAGAGGTCCTGGGTTCAATTCCACCCTGAGGCGCGACCACGCCTCGCTGTCTGTTTGGCACGGTAATGACCCTGACAGGTCCTGATGAAGAAGCAGGCTGGGGCTTAGACTCCACACCCTGAGTTGGTAAGGCAATATACAAGGGTTTACTACCACTGATGGTTTTTAGCCTGGACTGTGCTCGACAAGACTTCCTAGAGCAGTCCCAGCACACCAGATTCTCATAGATCAGCGCATATTTATGCAGGCGTAGCGCATATCAGATGCGCGACGCACCATAATCTCAGTGCAATTGCGCCCAATGATGCGCCAGCGTAACGTAAATTCCTTGGCATAAGCCGGCGTAATTCAAAGTAGGAGGGAAGTGGGCGTGATCCATTTAAATGAACCGTGACCCCATGCAAATGAACGCCCGAAAGGATGGAGCATGCACCGTGACGTGGAAGTATGGCCCGCCCCTCTGCGCATGCGCACAACTAAGCACAGTGTAACACCTAAGCAACGCCGGCCCACTGCCTACGCAAAGTGCATAAATGCGCCCAGACATGCGCCTGTCGAGCGCAAAAGTACACCATTTTCTTTTTCTGTGGTGTAGGTACTTTTGTGGCTTTCATTGTGCCATGTCTGCTCCCAGGAGAGAAAAACGCAAGAAGAACTTCTCCCCAGAGGAGAGGGCCATTATTATCTCGGCCATGGAAAAGTATGATGTTCGTCTTCATGTGTCACAGAGTGGCATCACCAGCAAGGCCAAAAAGGAGGAGATATTAATGAGGATAACCACACAGGTCAATTCCCTGGCTCATGAGGTCAGGACACCCCATGATATAGCCAAGATGATGAATGACCTGCAGCGTCTGGTCAGAGGCAGGCTGGGTGAGATGAGCAGGCATGCCAGGGGCACTGGAGATGGACCAGCTAGTGCGATCCGGCTGACTCCTGAGGAGAGAGTGGTTACCTGCTGTCTTCAGAGGGAGCAGGTGGAGGGAGTTGCGGGCTATGACTCCGTGGATCTGGCCTTGAGGACAGGCAAGTGTGTTTTATCTACTATCTGGTGTGTAGCATGTAAGGGGGTGTAAGGGAACATGTGTCAAGTGTGTGGGTCCATCAACAAGTGAATGTTTTGTGTCATCCACAGATGTGCAGGAGGGAGCTGGGCCATCATCTGCTGCCTGTGGCCGTCCAACGCTATGCCCCGAACATCCAGTACCTCTGGCTGACCCCCTGGGAAGCCAAGAGCCATTGGTGGAGGGGAATCCCCAGCCCACAACACAAGAGGTGGTTGAGGAGGAGGTGGTCTCTATGGACCAGGAGGTTTGCCTCTATTTGGAGGATCCAACTGTGTTGGCAGGACCGTCATACACATCCACCCCCCTTATGTCCAGCCCCTCAGTGTCTGCCCCTGTCATCTCCAGTCCCTCCTGGTCCATCCCCGTCATATCCAGCCCCTCAAGGTCCTCCCCCTATGGAAGGGCCCCATCCACTCCTCGCCCCAGGAAGGCGACCAGGAAGACAAGGGGTGTCCTTGAGTTCCTTCCGGAACATCTGTCAAGGAAGCAGGACCGGCAGACCCGGCATATAAGTGAAGTAGTGGTGGAGATGAGGTGCCTGGCAGACAGCCTGGCCTCCTCGGGCCCTTTAACAGACAGACAATCTCCAGGATGTTTCTAGCAACACTGCTGCGACGGTCACCTGCCTGGGGGAGCTGCAGTCCACAACGGCAGAACTTGTGGGCGAGGTGAAGACCCTGAAAGTGGCCGTACAGGCCCAGACAGCTGTCATGGAAGCGGTCCTCACCCGCATAGGGCGGTGGCTTTTGGAGGGCAGGCAGCC
>JAJQKJ010001895.1:107500-124783 GCA_029574335.1 Rana kukunoris | reverse complement strand
CCCGTGTCTTTAATATAAAATATTTTCTCACAATAACTTAAAGAAACGCACACCCTGAACTCTTATCTTGTACCAACATGGGCAGAATATGCTCTAAGTGCTGCCAAAACTCAACGCCAACAATTAATTTCCCCGCTGAGGTCTCGGTATTCTTTATACCGGGGAGGTGAAAATGAAGCCGCGTCTTATTTTTTTGGAACATTTTCTGCGAAAGAAAAACTCCACTTAACAATATTCCAAAATGGCCGCGTAACCGAACCCAACTATACAAAAAAGAAAGAAAAAAAGGACTCATGCCACCAACTGCCAGGCACATGTGGAAGATTGTGAATTGTTGCTCCTGTGTGTGGCCACTCTTCATACTTATCACAGATGAGAAAACAAGAGAACCCCTCAGACCCCCCAGTGATTACAATGGCTGCTTATTTAAAAAAAAAATATCTTGCTTTCAAGTAAGGCTGGTGTTACAAAATTCTGCATTTTTCATAGTGGGTGGAGTTCAACAGATGACAACAATTCGGGAACCTCTGAAAAAAAAAAAAAAAATCTACGTACATACAATCATTTTTATATGAACCCCCCGATGCATATCTCATTTCAAACCATCTTCTATGCATAATGTACATTATATCGCCCAGAAGTACCTTTTATATAGTCTCTATATATATATATATATATATATATTTATATTAAAAACTCTGATTTGAATATTTAACAAAATTCATTATGTAAGGGTATATTTTATAAATATATTAGAGGTTTTAATTGATTTTTGATTGTTTACAACCAAGATATGAGATGAGGAACATAGCTTAACTGTCTTCTCCAATTGGATTGGACGACAAAAAATGGATGGCAGTCTCGCCTCAGTTAAGCCGATGTTTAGATTTGAAACCTTTGACCTTCGAAAAAAAAGGCCTGGAGAGTCATCTGCAACCGGAGCCTTACTCAGGGTTTATATAATATCCAATATCCTAAATCTTAACCGCTAAAAAGGTGGGAACATGAAGCTTTTCTAATGGTCCTTCAAGAAAAAAAAATAAAAAAGTGTCCTTATTTGGTGCTTTCTTCCTGTAGAGATGAGATCAAGACTAAAACTCATAAACTAATCAGAAACTCTGATTCCAAAGAAAATGATTTTAAAACGGATCTTACATACGAAGGCAGGTCCCTATCTGCTCTTTAACCGCAAACATCACAATCTCTTGTAGGCTAGAAAAAGTCGGAATTCCGACTCATTGTCCATAAGAAACCTTAGGGTATTGTCCATGGAGAACTTCAACCTCAAGCAATGTCCATAAGAAACCTAAGGGTATTGTCCTTAGAGAACTTCGACCTCAAGCAATGTCCAAGGGAAAGCTTAGAGTATTATCCTTAAACAACTTCGACCTCAAGCAATGTCCATAAGAAACCTTAAGGTATTGTCCTTGGAGAACTTCGACCACAAGCAATGTCCATAAGAAACCTAAGAGTATTATCCTTGGAGAACTTCAACCACAAGCAATGTCCATAAGAAACCTAAGGGTATTGTCCTTGGAGAACTTCAACCACAAGCAATGTCCATAAGAAACCTAAGAGTATTGTCCTTGGAGAACTTCAACCACAAGCAATGTCCATAAGAAACCTAAGAGTATTATCCTTGGAGAACTTCAACCACAAGCAATGTCCATAAGAAACCTAAGGGTATTGTCCTTGGAGAACTTCAACCACAAGCAATGTCCATAAGAAACCTAAGAGTATTGTCCTTGGAGAACTTCAACCACAAGCAATGTCCATAAGAAACCTAAGAGTATTATCCTTGGAGAACTTCAACCACAAGCAATGTCCATAAGAAACCTAAGGGTATTGTCCTTGGAGAACTTCAACCACAAGCAATGTCCATAAGAAACCTAAGAGTATTGTCCTTGGAGAACTTCAACCACAAGCAATGTCCATAAGAAACCTAAGAGTATTGTCCTTAGAGAACTTCGACCTCAAGCAATGTCCATAAGAAACCTAAGGGTATTGTCCTTGGAGAACTTCAACCACAAGCAATGTCCATAAGAAACCTAAGAGTATTGTCCTTAGAGAACTTCGACCTCAAGCAATGTCCATAAGAAACCTAAGGGTATTGTCCTTGGAGAACTTCAACCACAAGCAATGTCCATAAGAAACCTAAGGGTATTGTCCTTGGAGAACTTCAACCACAAGCAATGTCCAAGGGAAAGCTCAGGTTCCTTATGGACATTGCTTGTGGTTGAAGTTGTCTCTGCTTACAAAGAAAATGATTTTACACTGATCTTACTCAGTCTTGTAACATACGAAGGCAGGTCCCTAGCTACTCTTCAACCACAAACATCACAATCTCCTGTAGGCTAGAAAAAGTCAAAACTCCAACTCTTTGTCCATAAGAAACCTTAGGGTATTGTCCTTAGACAACTTTGACCACATGCTATAAAAAACCTAAGGGTATTATCTAGGGTTGTCCCGATACCGATACCAGTATCAGTATCGGAACCGATTCCGAGTATTTGCGGGAGTACTTGTACTCCCGCAAATACCCCCGATACCCAAATAGAATACTTCGCGCCCCCCCCGCTGCCGTCGCTCCTGCCGCCGTATATACAAAGCCGCCGCCGCGAACATGCAGCTTTCGTTTTTCAATAGCTGTTTTCCCTATCGCGCGCCCTGTGTAAAGGACACTCCCCCTTGCTAGCGATTGGACGGATCTGTCCAATCACGAGCAAGAGGAGTGTCCTTTACACAGGGCGCGCGATAGGGAAAACAGTATTTTAAAATAGAATCTGCTGCGTTTGTATAGCGGGCCGGCGGCTTTGTATATACGCGCGTGCAGATTCATCATCATCATGTAGGGGGACATCATGGCAGCAATATGTGGGGGGACATGGCAGCAATATGTGGAGGACATGGCAGCAATATGTGGAGGACATGGCAGCAATATGTGGGGGACATGGCTGCATATGTGGGGGGACGTGGCTGTATATGTGGGGGGACATGGCTGTATATGGGGACACGTTTAAAAAAAGTATCGGTATTCGGTATCGGCGACTACTTGAAAAAAGTATCGGTACTTGTACTCGGTCCTAAAAAAGTGGTATCGGGACAACCCTATTTATCCATAGACAACTTCAACCACAAGCAATGTCCATAAGAAACCATCACCTATAGGCTAGAAAAAGTCAAAACTCCAACTCTTTGTCCATAAGAAACCTTAGGGTATTGTCCATGGACAACTTCAAGCTCAAGAAATGTCCATAGGAAACCTGTAATGTCCATAGACATCTTCAACCACTGGCAACGTCCATAGAAGACACTGTCTACTAGCCACTCTTCACATAAGACTGGAAAGCCATTTGCTGCCTCTCTGGTCACCGTCCAAAAAGAACTACCTTTATTTCCTCTTCAAACTGTCAACAAGATCCTCGTAATCTACAAAAAGTAATTTCTTCAACTCGGCATTGTCCTTGGACAACCTAAACCATTGTCCATACCAAGTTGTTTTTATTCAGGTGATTCCGTCTACTAGCCACTTTTCACATAAGACGGGAACGTCACTTTCTGCCTATAGAAATTAAGGAGATCTTCAAGTCACCGTCCAAAAAGAACTACAATTTCCTCTACAGGGTCTTGTCTTCAACAAGATATCCATAAGAGGTTCTCCATATAAGTTCAATGGCTATCAATCTCCTTTCATTTCTGTCCATAAAAGATGAAGACTTATTAATGTTCATTGGACATCACCTTTAGATAAAGTTCATAAAATATTGAGGCTTTCTATGTCCCTATTTCTATAAATTAATTCAGAAGATCTTAAAGAAAGGGACCTGCCACTGAATGACCCATAAAAGATGGATCTTCTTCTCACTGCCCAAAGAAAAATCCAAAACTTCTCTTCACCCTTCATGGAATCAAGAGCTCCTCCATTTACAAGGTCCAGTCCTCACAAATTGCATAATATCAAGTCCGAGAACCCTTGCAGTGTCACCTCAGTGATATCAGGTATAATCTTGGATCCAGTATCTCCAACATCTCAAAGATCTCAGGTATAATCTTGGATCCAGTATCTCCCGGAACATCTCAAAGATCTCAGGTATAATCTTGGATCCAGTATCTCCAACATCTCAAAGATCTCAGGTATAATCTTGGATCCAGTATCTCCTGGAGCATCTCAAAGATCTCAGGTATAATCTTGGATCAAGTATCTCCCAGAACATCTCAAAGATCTCAGGTATAATCTTGGATCCAGTATCTCCCAGAACATCTCAAAGATCTCAGGTATAATCTTGGATCCAGTATCTCCTGGAACATCTCAAAGATCTCAGGTACAATCTTGGATCCAGTATCTCCAACATCTCAAAGATATCAGGTATAATCTTGGATCCAGTATCTCCAACATCTCAAAGATATCAGGTATAATCTTGGATCCAGTATCTCCTGGAACATCCCAAAGATCTCAGGTATAATCTTGGATCCAGTATCTCCTGGAACATCCCAAAGATCTCAGGTATAATCTTGGATCCAGTATCTCCAACATCTCAAAGATATCAGGTATAATCTTGGATCCAGTATCTCCAACATCTCAAAGATCTCAGGTATAATCTTGGATCCAGTATCTCCTGGAACATCCCAAAGATCTCAGGTATAATCTTGGATCCAGTATCTCCTGGAACATCCCAAAGATCGCAGGTATAATCTTGGATCCAGTATCTCCAAGATATCAAAGATCTCAGGTATAATCTTGGATCCAGTATCTCCAACATCTCAAAGATATCAGGTATAATCTTGGATCCAATATCTCCAACATCTCAAAGATCTCAGGTATAATCTTGGATCCAGTATCTCCTGGAACATCTCAAAGATCTCAGGTATAATCTTGGATCCAGTATCTCCAACATCTCAAAGATATCAGGTATAATCTTGGATCCAGTATCTCCAACATCTCAAAGATCTCAGGTATAATCTTGGATCCAGTATCTCCTGGAACATCCCAAAGATCTCAGGTATAATCTTGGATCCAGTATCTCCTGGAACATCCCAAAGATCTCAGGTATAATCTTGGATCCAGTATCTCCAAGATATCAAAGATCTCAGGTATAATCTTGGATCCAGTATCTCCAACATCTCAAAGATATCAGGTATAATCTTGGATCCAATATCTCCAACATCTCAAAGATCTCAGGTATAATCTTGGATCCAGTATCTCCTGGAACATCTCAAAGATCTCAGGTATAATCTTGGATCCAGTATCTCCTGGAACATTCCAAAGATCTCAGGTATAATCTTGGATCCAGTATCTCCTGGAACATCCCAAAGATCTCAGGTATAATCTTGGATCCAGTATCTCCAACATCTCAAAGATCTCAGGTATAATCTTGGATCCGGTATCTCCTGGAACATCCCAAAGATCTCAGGTATAATCTTGGATCCAGTATCTCCTGGAACATCCCAAAGATCTCAGGTATAATCTTGGATCCAGTATCTCCAAGATATCAAAGATCTCAGGTATAATCTTGGATCCAGTATCTCCTGGAACATCCCAAAGATCTCAGGTATAATCTTGGATCCAGTATCTCCAAGATATCAAAGATCTCAGGTATAATCTTGGATCCAGTATCTCCTGGAACATCCCAAAGATCTCAGGTATAATCTTGGATCCAGTATCTCCTGGAACATCCCAAAGATCTCAGGTATAATCTTGGATCCAGTATCTCCAACATCTCAAAGATATCAGGTATAATCTTGGATCCAATATCTCCAACATTTTAAAGATCTCAGGTATAATCTTGGATCCAGTATCTCCTGGAACATCTCAAAGATCTCAGGTATAATCTTGGATCCAGTATCTCCTGGAACATCCCAAAGATCTCATGTATAATCCTGGATCCAGTATCTCCTGGAACATCCCAAAGATCTCAGGTATAATCTTGGATCCAGTATCTCCAACATCTCAAAGATATCAGGTATAATCTTGGATCCAGTATCTCCAACATCTCAAAGATCTCAGGTATAATCTTGGATCCAGTATCTCCTGGAACATCTCAAAGATCTCAGGTATAATCTTGGATCCAGTATCTCCTGGAACATCCCAAAGATCTCAGGTATAATCTTGGATCCAGTATCTCCTGGAACATCCCAAAGATCTCAGGTATAATCTTGGATCCAGTATCTCCTGGAAAATCCCAAAGATCTCAGGTATAATCTTGGATCCAGTTTCTCCTGGAACATCTCAAAGATCTCAGGTATAATCTTGGATCCAGTATCTCCTGGAACATCCCAAAGATCTCAGGTATAATCTTGGATCCAGTATCTCCAACATCTCAAAGATATCAGGTATAATCTTGGATCCAGTATCTCCAACATCTCAAAGATCTCAGGTATAATCTTGGATCCAGTATCTCCTGGAACATCTCAAAGATCTCAGGTATAATTTTGGATCCAGTTTCTCCTGGAACATCTCAAAGATCTCAGGTATAATCTTGGATCCAGTATCTCCTGAAACATCTCAAAGATCTCAGGTATAATCTTGGATCCAGTATCTCCTGGGACATCTCAAAGATCTCAGGTATAATCTTGGATCCAGTATCTCCTGAAACATCTCAAAGATCTCAGGTATAATCTTGGATCCAGTATCTCCAACATCTCAAAGATATCAGGTATAATCTTGGATCCAGTATCTCCAACATCTCAAAGATCTCAGGTATAATCTTGGATCCAGTTTCTCCTGGAACATCTCAAAGATCTCAGGTATAATTTTGGATCCAGTTTCTCCTGGAACATCTCAAAGATCTCAGGTATAATCTTGGATCCAGTATCTCCTGAAACATCTCAAAGATCTCAGGTATAATCTTGGATCCAGTATCTCCTGGGACATCTCAAAGATCTCAGGTATATTCTTGGATCCAGTATCTCCTGGGACACCACTTTGATGTTATCACCCAACAGTCCAAAGACACTTCCTTTCTGGAATGAAAATGGAAATGACTGGTGAAAGCCAAGATTATGGAATGACTGAAACTTGGGGGCTTCATACCGGTTGGATGTCATAAAACCCATGAGTAAAACAACCAGCCAAAGATGACAAAGACCTTTCCAACAAACCGTGTTTTTTGTTTTCTGTTGAATTTTCAAGACCTTCCAAAAGTCCATTTCCAAAAAAAGTCTTGTCCCCCCCCCCCCGGACCCCCATTCCAGCCTACGCCGACTTCTTCAAAGGTCCAGAGAATGGCGTTGACGAATTGCTCTTCAATAGTTGGGTTCAGGATATGTGACATAGAAATAGATTACAATCTATAAAATATTATAGTCCTGGGTAATTAATCGTTACATAAGGAGAGGAAGGACAGAAAAGATTTGAATGACACCTGCAGCATTTTACAGCAAAAAACGTAGATATCTACATCATGTTAACCTTAAAAAACTCTATAAAACACTAGATATTAATAATAAAAAATATGCATATACGGCATGTAAACTGCTTTGGTAACATCGTATTCCAGATGTCGTCAGTGCATAAGAATCCTCCCCCAGGAGAGGAGAGGAGGAAGCTCAATAAGCTGAGGGCTATCTCCGGGTATTCCTACGGAGCCATCGCTGTGCGGAGGAGAATCGCGCTCCACCGTCCGAGAGTAAGTAGGGAGTCTCTGGGAGATGTGGCAGGCTCGAGGTCATAAACTGGAGCGCGCAGTGAGGGAGATCATTAAGGTGCTGATGGCAGATAAAGTGCAGGCGTTTGACGTGGAAGCACCTGATCCTTGTGCGTAGGCATCTGCAAGACAGAAAAATGGAGGAAAATTGAGGAGAAGAAACCCGCTAGTGAAGTAAACAACCTGAACGTCGCTCATTATCCAAATCTCAAGCAAATGATTGCTGTGAAAAGCGTTTCCTATATATCCTAGACAATCGTTTTGTGACTGATCTATAATTGTCCTTGTTTACCCCTGGGAAGGCAAATTACCGTGCATATGGCTGTCATAACAAATTCAAGGCGACGATCACAGGGATGCATCAGCGGAAGAATTCTGATCTGAAGACTGGCGGGATCTACAAAGTCTGCTCATCTATGGCCTACCTGGCATTAGAACCCGGGGTCAGTACTAGATGACACATACATGAGATCATAGCAGTCTCTACTACTTCTGGTGTGTGACCCAACAGTTTAGGGGTGCAGGACCAGTGGACGTATCCTCCGAGGGGTGCACCCCAAGGGAGGAGCCCATTGTGCCCTCACACATTGCACAACATAGGGACATGCCATTGGAGTCTCTGTCTTTGCTGTACCTGTGATTGTCACTCGCAGTCACGGCGGAGATCCATCCGGTGACGGATCCAGTACATATTTCTCTGGTACTTGTTCCATGGAGTCAACTTGATAACAACGATTTCAAACCCTGAGGAAGGGGTGTGATGACCTCTGAAACGTGTTGGCTGTTTTATTTGATCATATGATGAATCTTTAAAGTGACTTGGACTCTTTCAACATTTGGTTTAGGGATGCTGTTGTGTTTTTACATTGGGAGTCACATTCTTGGCCTCACCAATACAAAGAAGTGACGTCTAAGCACCACTTGGAAATGTCTTTTTGGGGGGTTCATCTCACTTTCTGTCACCTGGAGACTGAAGACCCTGAGATATGGAGAGACCCAGAGACTGGAGACCCTGAGATATGGAGAGACACAGAGACTGGAGACCCTGAGATATGGAGAGACACAGAGACTGGAGACCCTGAGATATGGAAAGACCCTGAGATATGGGGACCCTGAGATATGGAGAGACCCAGAGACTGGAGACCCTGAGATATGAAGAGACGCAGAGCCTGGAGACCCAGAGACTGGAGACCCTGAGATATGAGGAGACCCTGAGATATGGGGAGACCCTGAGATATGGGGAGACACAGAGAATGGAGACCCCGAGATATGGAGACACCCTGAGATATGGGGAGACCCTGAGATATGGGGAGACCCTGAGATATGGGGAGACCCTGAGATATGGAGAGACCCTGAGATATGGAGAGACCCTGAGATATGGAGAGACCCTGAGATATGGGGACACCCTGAGATATGGAAAGACCCTGAGATATGGGGAGACCCAGAGACTGGAGACCCCTTTGGTAGGGGGAGACCCAGAGACTGGAGACCTCCTTGGTTGGGGAAGACCCAGAGACTGGAGACCCCTTAGGTAGGGGGAGACACAGAGACTGGAGACCCTCTAGGTAGTGGGAGACCCAGAGACTGGAGACCCCGAGATATGGAGAGACCCAGAGATATGGGGACACCCTGAGATATGGAAAGACCCTGAGATATGGAAAGACCCTGAGATATGGGGAGACCCAGAGACTGGAGACCTCCTTGGTTGGGGAAGACCCAGAGACTGGAGACCCCCTAGGTTGGGGAAGACCCAGAGACTGGAGACCCCTTAGGTAGTGGGAGACCCAGAGACTGGAGACCCCCTGGGTAGTGGGAGACCCAGAGACTGGAGACCCCCTGGGTAGTGGGAGACCCAGAGACTGGAGACCCCCTGGGTAGTGGGAGACCAATAGACTGGAGACCCCTTAGGTAGGGGGAGACCCAGAGACTGGAGACACATTCCAGCGCACCAATCTGGCCTAAATTGGCAACAATGAAGATGCACCAGAGGGTTTTTTTTTTCACTTTTGTTCTCACCGACCACTCACTGGATATCCGAGGAATGCGGATTGGTTCGCTGCTTCTGCCCTCTCCTCCATCACTGATTGGTCGGATCTCAATGACGTAATCCTCATCGTAGGGGAGGGACAGTTCCACTGAGGTCTGATTGGTCTCGATCATGGTGGCTCCAGCCTGGCGGTTCCACCGATAGAAGACCTACAACAATAATAATAATAATAATAATAATAATAGATGACATCACACCCAGGAGGAGGAGTCCACCAACTTCATTATTCTGTGATTGGCCCAATGAAAAATCCAGGCTGTGTCCCCTGGTTTAACCCCTCCCCCTCTCCCACCCCCGGGGGGGGGGGGGCAGAGCACCCTCCTTCCCACAAACTGGAGCATGAGGAGGAGGGGGGGGGGGGGGCACTGTGATATAAAGGGGTCTGTACTGTGACTGTGCCCCTTTACAGTGGCAGATCACAGGGTTACTGGGAAGTGTCCATTATCAGTTTTCCTCTATTCACGCTGACAGGGGGAGTTATCAGTGCAGCCCCATGAGCGATTCCCACCAGTGTCCACCTGTGATGCCAATCACTACCCATCAGTAATGCCTGTCAGTGTCTCCTCATTATTGCTGCCTATTAGTGCCCATCATTGTCCATCAGTGCCACCTATAAGTGCTCATAAAGGCTGCACATCAGTGCCACCTATCAGTGCTGCCTATCAGTGCCAGTTTTGCCCATCAGTGCCACCTATCAGTGCTTATCAGCGCTGTCTATCAGCGCCCATTAGTGCTGCATACCAGTGGCAATTAATTTTGCTTATCAGTGCCCATCAGCGCCGTCTATCAGTGCCCATCAGCGCCGTCTATCAGTGACCATCAGCACCGCCTATCAGTGCCCATCAGCACCGCCTATCAGTGCCCATTAGGGCTGCATATGGGTGCCGCCCATCAGTGGCACCTATCAGTGCTGCATATCCGTGCCAATCAGTTTTGCCTATCAGTGCCACCTAGTTCCTTGCAGGTGGAGGACAGGAAGCGGCGGGGAGTCGGGGCGCGGACCGCCGCCATTCAGTTGAATAGAAAAGCCGGCGCGTTTCGTGACTGCGGCCTGGTGGTGTCTCGCGGCCGAGTCCCGGCAAAGGCCGATCACTCCGAGAAATCGATTCCAGGAGGAGATTACGGTCCGCAGGGTCGGCACTCACCCGGTAACCTTTGACCTCGGACTCGTCCTCCTGCGCCGTCACCTGATCCCAGTTCAGGATAATCTTGGAGTTGGACGAATTCCAGACGATGTTTCCGGGCGGCTGACTGGGAGCTGCAAGAGAGAAAAGAGAGTCACAGAGGAAAGAGAGTCACCGAGGAAAGAGAGTCACCGAGGAAAGAGAGTCACCGAGGAAAGAGAGAGTCACCGAGGAAAGAGAGTCACCGAGGAAAGAGAGTCACCGAGGAAAGAAAGTCACCGAGGAAAGAGAGTCACCGAGGAAAGAGAGTCACCGAGGAAAGAGAGTCACCGAGGAAAGAAAGTCACAGAGGAAAGAGAGTCACCGAGGAAAGAGAGTCACAGAGGAAAGAGAATCGCCGAGGAAAGAGAGTCGCCGAGGAAAGAGAGTCACCGAGGAAAGAGAGAGTCACAGAGGAAAGAGAGAGTCACAGAGGAAAGAGAGTCACAGAGGAAAGAGAGTCACTGAGGAAAGAGAGTCACAGGGGAAAGAGAGTCACCGAGGAAAGAGAGTCACCGAGGAAAGAGAGTCACAGAGGAAAGAGAGAGTCACCGAGGAAAGAGAGAGTCACCGAGGAAAGAGAGAGTCACCGAGGAAAGAGAGTCACTGAGGAAAGAGAGAGTCACAGAGGAAAGAGAGTCACAGAGGAAAGAGAGTCACTGAGGAAAGAGAGAGTCACAGAGGAAAGAGAGAGTCACAGAGGAAAGAGAGTCACTGAGGAAAGAGAGAGTCACCGAGGAAAGAAAGTCACCGAGGAAAGAGAGTCACAGAGGAAAGAGAGAGTCACCGAGGAAAGAGAGAGTCACCGAGGAAAGAGAGAGTCACCGAGGAAAGAGAGTCACTGAGGAAAGAGAGAGTCACAGAGGAAAGAGAGAGTCACAGAGGAAAGAGAGTCACAGAGGAAAGAAAGTCACTGAGGAAAGAGAGAGTCACAGAGGAAAGAGAGTCACTGAGGAAAGAGAGAGTCACCGAGGAAAGAAAGTCACCGAGGAAAGAGAGTCACCGAGGAAAGAGAGTCACCAAGGAAAATACTCCCTGCAAACATTTTCCGCACCCGCTAGCCTGGAGCCGCTACCGGACCTCCCACCCGCTAGCCTGGAGCCGCTGCCTGGACCCGCAGCCCGGACCCCGCACCCGCCAGCCTGGAGCCGCTGCCCATACCCTGGAGCCGCTAGCCTGGAGCCGCTGCCCAGACCTGCTAGCCTGGAGCCGCTACCGGACCTCCCACCCGCTAGCCTGGAGCCGCTGCCCGGACCCCGCATCCGCTAGCCTGGAGCCGCTACCGGACCTCGCACCCGCTAGCCTGGAGCCGCTACCTGGACCCGCACACGCTAGCCTGGAGCCGCTGCCTGGACCCCGCACCCGCCAGCCTGGAGCCGCTGCCCATACCCTGGAGCCGCTGCCCAGACCCGCTAGCCTGGAGCCGCTACCGGACCTCCCACCCGCTAGCCTGGAGCCGCTGCCCGGACCCCGCATCCACTAGCCTGGAGCCGCTACCGGACCTCCCACCCGCTAGCCTGGAGCCGCTGCCTGGACCCGCAGCCCGGACCCCGCACCCGCCAGCCTGGAGCCGCTGCCCATACCCTGGAGCCGCTAGCCTGGAGCCGCTGCCCAGACCTGCTAGCCTGGAGCCGCTACTGGACCTCCCACCCGCTAGCCTGGAGCCGCTGCCCGGACCCCGCATCCGCTAGCCTGGAGCCGCTACCGGACCTCGCACCCGCTAGCCTGGAGCCGCTACCTGGACCCGCACACGCTAGCCTGGAGCCGCTGCCTGGACCCCGCACCCGCCAGCCTGGAGCCGCTGCCTATACCCTGGAGCCGCTAGCCTGGAGCCGCTGCCCAGACCCGCTAGCCTGGAGCCGCTACCGGACCTCCCACCCGCTAGCCTGGAGCCGCTGCCTGGACCCGCACCCGCTAGGCTGGAGCCGCTGCCCGGACCCCGTATCCACTAGCCTGGAGACGCTGCCCGGACCCCGCACCCGCCAGCCTGGAGCCGCTAGCCTGGAGCCGCTGCCCAGACCCGCTAGCCTGGAGCCGCTACCGGACCTCCCACCCGCTAGCCTGGAGCCGCTGCCCGGACCCGCACCCGCTAGCCTGGAGCCGTTGCTCGGACCCCACACCCGCCAGCCTGGAGCCGCTGCCCAGACCCTGGAGCCGCTAGCCTGGAGCCGCTGCCCAAACCTGGAAACTCCCAGAACAAGGAACCTCCCTGAACCTTGCAGAACCTAGAACCTCCATGAACATGGAACCCCCCTGAGAGTGCGGACAGTTTGGCGGTGGATCACTCACGTGGTTTTCTGGTGGTCACATTGGCGGTAGGGCTGGCGGGGCCGGTGCCCGCGCTGTTGTACGCCCGCACATTCAGGTAGTAGAGGGTGTGGCCCTGTAGATGGCTGAGTTTGGTGGACGTTTGGTTTCCCAGAGTTCGTAGTTTGCGGGCGTTTTGCTCCTTCTCGCTTTGTTTCCAAAACCGAACCTGGGGGACAAGTGAAGGTTCCCGGGGTCAGCGATGAGCCAATCAATGGTTGGGATCAGTTGGTGGGGGAAAAGAATAATAGGTTCCATATCCTCACCTCATATCCCTGGATCCTCCCTTTGCTGAGGCTACTCGGTACCGGAATCCAGGACACCTCCATGTCCCAGGCAGTCAGGCTCCGGGCCACAACCCCCGCAGGGGCCCGACTTGGCTCTACACAGGAGACGGAGACATATCAATCATTTAATGAGAATGCAGAGCCGAGCCCACTGAGGGGAGGAGCCAAGACTCAAATCCCTACAGACATTAACACTGCCCCCCCATTATACAACTAGATACACCCCCCCATAGAAAGACCTCAACAGCCAATCACAGAGAAGGAGACCTCAACAGCCAATCACAGAGAAGGAGACCTCAACAGCCAATCACAGAGAAGTAGTCCTCAACAGCCAATCACAGGGAAGAAGACCTCAACAACCAATCACAGGGAAGAAGACCTCAACAACCAATCACAGAGAAGGAGACCTCAACAGCCAATCACAGAGAAGAAGACCTCAACAGCCAATCACAGAGAAGAAGACCTCAACAACCAATCAGAGAGAAGGAGACCTCAACGGCCAATCACAGAGAAGAAGACCTCAACAGCCAATCACAGGGAAGAAGACCTCAACAACCAATCAGAGAGAAGGAGACCTCAACGGCCAATCACAGAGAAGAAGACCTCAACAGCCAATCACAGGGAAGAAGACCTCAACAACCAATCAGAGAGAAGGAGACCTCAACGGCCAATCACAGAGAAGAAGACCTCAACAGCCAATCACAGAGAAGAAGACCTCAACAACCAATCAGAGAGAAGGAGACCTCAAAAGCCAATCACAGAGAAGAAGACCTCAACAGCCAATCACAGGGAAGAAGACCTCAACAACCAATCACAGGGAAGAAGACCTCAACAGCCAATCACAGAGAAGAAGACCTCAACAGCCAATCACAGAGAAGAAGACCTCAACAGCCAATCACAGAGAAGAAGACCTCAACAACCAATCAGAGAGAAGGAGACCTCAACGGCCAATCACAGAGAAGAAGACCTCAACAGCCAATCACAGAGAAGAAGACCTCAACAGCCAATCACAGGGAAGAAGACCTCAACAGCCAATCACAGAGAAGAAGACCTCAACAGCCAATCACAGAGAAGAAGACCTCAACAGCCAATCACAGAGAAGGAGACCTCAACAGCCAATCACAGAGAAGAAGACCTCAACAACCAATCACAGGGAAGAAGACCTCAACAGCCAATCACAGAGAAGAAGACCTCAACAGCCAATCACAGAGAAGGAGACCTCAACAGCCAATCACAGAGAAGAAGACCTCAACAACCAATCACAGGGAAGAAGACCTCAACAGCCAATCACAGAGAAGGAGACCTCAACAGCCAATCACAGAGAAGGAGACCTCAACAGCCAATCACAGAGAAGAAGACCTCAACGGCCAATCACAGAGAAGGAGACCTCAACGGCCAATCACAGAGAAGAAGACCTCAACGGCCAATCACAGAGAAGGAGACCTCAACGGCCAATCACAGAGAAGAAGACCTCAACAGCCAATCACAGAGAAGGAGACCTCAACAGCCAATCCAAGAAAGGATCAGACCCAGGAGCATCCAATCACAGCTGAGCTCTGCCCTCAGGGGGCCACTTACCTTCCTCGGCAGTGTAGACCACAGTCAGGGGGCTGAAGGGCCCCTCCCCCCGGTTGTTGAAGACCCCGACCTTCACCTCGTAGGGGGAGAAGGATGGAAGACTCTCGTTCCTGTAGACGTAGCGAGCGGCGTCCGCTGAGGCCACAACCGTCTGCATCCAGCTGATGGTTCCGAAGGGCCGGAAGGCCACCACATAGCCGAACCCTCCCCCGTTCTGGTATTCCTCGGGGACCGGCTGGAGGGTCACATATTAGGAGGGTCAGCAGGAATACGGACTTAGTGCCCCCCCCCCACATCAACATGCTAATTACATTTCTAAATAGAACCTTTCCATTTTCATTCCATATCTTATATTAGGCCCAGTGACATCATCACCGGGTCTCTGTACTTCTCTATGCAATGCAGGCAGATCATGGATGGTGGGAGGGGCTGGCAGGGGGAAGATCATGGCTGGTGGGAGGGGCTGACAGGGGTCTGTACATAACTTCCTGGAAAAATCCCAGCCCCCTGGCCCTTAGTACTCCTCCCCAGAGCCCTCAGTCCTGATGTAAGCAGTGGGAGGAGTTATGCAAAATAGGTGGGTGTCAGTCTGGGGGAGTGGGCATTCCTAGATAGGCTGTATTAATATAAGATTGGCAGGGGGCTGGAGGTCAGATACAAGACTGAAGGGCGGCGGGAGGTCAGATATAAGACTGAAGGGGGGGGGCCGGGGGTCAGATATAAGACTGAAGGGGAGTCGGAGGTCAGATATAAGACTGAAGGGGAGTCGGAGGTCAGATATAAGACTGAAGGGCGGCGGGAGGTCAGATATAAGACTGAAGGGGCGGCCGGGGGTCAGATATAAGACTGAAGGGGGGTCGGAGGTCAGATATAAGACTGAAGGGGGGTCGGAGGTCAGATATAAGACTGAAGGGGAGTCGGAGGTCAGATATAAGACTGAAGGGCGGCGGGAGGTCAGATATAAGACTGAAGGGGGGCCGGGGGTCAGATATAAGACTGAAGGGGGGTCGGGGGTCAGATATAAGACTGAAGGGGGGTCGGGGGTCAGATATAAGACTGAGGGGGGGGGGCCGGGGGTCAGATATAAGACTAAAGGGGGGGCCGGGGGTCAGATATAAGACTGAAGGGCGGCCGGGGGTCAGATATAAGACTAAAGGGGGGTCGGAGGTCAGATGTAAGACTGAAGGGGGGGCCGGGGGTCAGATATAAGACTGAAGGGGGGTCGGAGGTCAGATGTAAGACTGAAGGGGGGGCCGGGGGTCAGATATAAGACTGAAGGGGGGCCGGGGGTCAGATATAAGACTGAAGGGCGGCCGGGGGTCAGATATAAGACTAAAGGGGGGTCGGAGGTCAGATGTAAGACTGAAGGGGGGGCCGGGGGTCAGATATAAGACTGAAGGGCGGCCGGGGGTCAGATATAAGACTAAAGGGGGGTCGGAGGTCAGATGTAAGACTGAAGGGGGGGGGGCCGGGGGTCAGATATAAGACTGAAGGGGGGTCGGAGGTCAGATGTAAGACTGAAGGGGGGGCCGGGGGTCAGATATAAGACTGAAGGGGGGCCGGGGGTCAGATATAAGACTGAAGGGCGGCCGGGGGGTCAGATATAAGACTAAAGGGGGGTCGGAGGTCAGATGTAAGACTGAAGGGGGGGCCGGGGGTCAGATATAAGACTGAAGGGGGGTCGGAGGTCAGATATAAGACTGAAGGGGGGGCCGGAGGTCAGATATAAGACTGAAGGGGGGCCGGGGGTCAGATATAAGACTGAAGGGGGGTCGGAGGTCAGATATAAGACTGAAGGGCGGCGGGGAGGTCAGATATAAGACTGAAGGGGAGTCGGAGGTCAGATATAAGACTGAAGGGGGGGCCGGAGGTCAGATATAAGACTGAAGGGGGGCCGGGGGTCAGATATAAGACTAAAGGGGGGTCGGAGGTCAGATGTAAGACTGAAGGGGGGGCCGGGGGTCAGATATAAGACTGAAGGGCGGCCCGGGGGTCAGATATAAGACTAAAGGGGGGTCGGAGGTCAGATGTAAGACTGAAGGGGGGGCCGGGGGTCAGATATAAGACTGAAGGGGGGTCGGAGGTCAGATGTAAGACTGAAGGGGGGGCCGGGGGTCAGATATAAGACTGAAGGGGGGCCGGGGGTCAGATATAAGACTGAAGGGCGGCCGGGGGTCAGATATAAGACTAAAGGGGGGTCGGAGGTCAGATGTAAGACTGAAGGGGGGGCCGGGGGTCAGATATAAGACTGAAGGGGG
>JAJQKJ010001895.1:20000-102500 GCA_029574335.1 Rana kukunoris | reverse complement strand
CTCCCACTCGCTCACACTTACTCCTCTCCTCCCACTTACTCCTCCCACTTACTCCTCCCACTCACACTTACTTCTCCCACACGCCGCATACTCACTCCTCCCACTCGCTTCATACTCACTCCTCCCACTCGCTTCATACTCACTCCTCCCACTCGCTCACACTTACTCCTCCCACTCGCTTCCACTTACTCCTCCCACTCGCTTCATACTCACTCCTCCCACTCACTTCAACTTACTCCTCCCACTCGCTTCCACTTACTCCTCCCACTCGCTTCATACTCACTCCTCCCACTCTCTTCCACTTACTCCTCCCACTCGCTCACACTCACTTCTCCAACTCGCTTCCACTTACTCCTCCCCCTCACTTCATACTCACTCCTCCCATTCGCTCATACTTACTCCTTCCACTCGCTTCATACTTACTCCTCCCACTCGCTTCATACTTACTCCTCCCACTCGCTTATACATACTCCTCCCACTGGCTCACACTTACTCCTCCCACTCGCTCACTTACTCCTCCCACTCACTCACTTACTCCTCCCACTCACTCACTTACTCCTCCCACTCGCTCACTTACTCCTCCTACTCACTCACACTTACTCCTCCCACTCGCTTCATACATACTCCTCCCACTCGCTCACACATACTCCTCCCACTCGCTCACACTTACTCCTCCCACTCGCTCACACTTACTCCTCCCACTCGCTCACACTTACTCCTCCCACTCGCTCACACTTACTCCTCCCACTCGCTCACACATACTCCTCCCACTCGCTTACTCCTCCCACTCGCTTATACATACTCCTCCCACTCGCTCACACTTACTCCTCCCACTCGCTCACACTTACTCCTCCCACTCGCTCACACTTACTCCTCCCACTCGCTCACACTTACTCCTCCCACTCGCTCACTTACTCCTCCCACTCGCTCACTTACTCCTCCCACTCACTCATACTTACTCCTCCCACTCGCTCACTTACTCCTCCTACTCACTCACACTTACTCCTCCCACTCGCTCACACATACCCCTCCCACTCGCTCACACATACTCCTCCCACTCGCTCACACTTACTCCTCCCACTCGCTCATACTTACTCCTCCCACTCGCTCACACTTACTCCTTCCACCCGCTTACACTTACTCCTCCCACCCGCTCACACTTACTCCTCCCACTCGCTCACACTTACTCCTCCCACTCGCTCACACTTATTCCTCCCACTCGCTCACACTTACTCCTTCCACCCGCTCACACTTACTCCTCCCACTCGCTCACACTTACTCCTCCCACTCGCTCACACTTATTCCTCCCACCCGCTCACACTTACTCCTCCCACTCGCTCACACTTACTCCTCCCACTCGCTCACACTTACTCCTCCCACTCGCTCACACTTACTCCTCCCACTCGCTCGAAGTGTTCCCCGTCTTTCTGGAAGTCGATGAGTTGCCCGTTGAAGACCCAGGAGAAGGAGATGTCCAGGGAGTGGTCATGTGACACCTGGCAGGGCAGGACGATGCTCTCTCCCACTGTGACGTCCATGCTGGAGGGCGGGACCAGGACCTGGGTGGGGTCTGACAAAGGACAACAAACGTTACAAGCCGTACATTTACCCCACAGACCTTTCCGTTCTGTCCAATGATCGATCGGTAAACTCTGCAAACGATAAAGGATGGAGCGCACTCTATTTAATCCACTACAGATAGATTAAGCAGGCTTCTCACAGGGCTTCTGGGTCAGTACAATGATACTGAGCCGAGATACGCCCATATTAGGTCAATTATGTCACGAGGCCCCGCCCGCCCTGCTCCATTGGGTACACATCTACCTGTCTAATTATTTTCACCTGTTACCTGTTGAAAAAAAGAGCACAATAGCTCAAGCTTAAAACTCAGCATGTGTCAGAGAAGGAAGGAAGAAGAGAAAGACCTGGGGCAAATCCTTCAGCCTCTTGGGGGGGGGGGTCAGTGATGGCCGCCTTCAGAATTCTCTCAGGGGAGTTTCCTCTAAGTAGACTGTCTTGCACTCACTAATGACTTAAATCACAAAGCTTCCGCCGGCATTATCGAAAATTATATTCCAGTGTGAATGGAGTCGCAGCAAATCCTTCCCATCATCAGAGGGAGGCGCTGAGATCTCTATTCCTGGGATTACGTCTCTAATCTGCTCTGCACAGCACTGAGATGGCTTCTCCTCCATCTAGGCCAGGTCATGGGAAGGTCAGAGAAGACGCTTCCCGTCATACCGAGGATCCCAGGACCACCTGAAATCCGGATCCCAGGACCACCTGAAATCCGGATCCCAGGACCACCTGAAATCCGGATCCCAGGACCACCTGAAATCCGGATCCCAGGACCACCTGAAATCCGGGGCCCAGGACCACCTGAAATCCGGATCCCAGGACCACCTGAAATCCGGATCCCAGGACCACCTGAAATCCGGATCCCAGGACCACCTGAAATCCGGATCCCAGGACCACCTGAAATCCGGATCCCAGGACCACCAGAAATCTGGGGCCCAGGACCACTTGAAATCCGGGGCCCAGGACCACCTGGAATTCGGGGGTTAGGGCCACCTGAAACCTGGGGCCCAAGACCACCTGAAATCCGGGGCCCAGGACCACCTGAAATCCAGGGCCCAGGACCACCAGAAATCTGGGACCCAGGACCACCTGAAATCCGGGGCCCAGGACCACCTGAAATCCGGGGCCCAGGACCACCACTTCATACAACCCCGGGGACCTCTTTATACAACCCCGGGGACCTCTTCATACAACTTTTCCACAGTGTGGATGAGGAAGGTTCTGGGATTTGGGGGAATAATCTGCCCACTTACCTTTCACCACCAGGGTGCCGGTGCTGCTGGCCGTGCCAAAGTGATTGCTGGCTGTACAGGTGTAGCTACCGGCGTCCGCCTTGGTGAGGTTGGCGATCTTCAGACTTCCGTCATCCAAGACTGAGACCCTGGAATACAAAGAGGAGCCGGAGGTTATAGAAGATCGGGGGGGGGGGGGGGTGGAGGAGAGAGAGAGAGAGAGAGATAGAGAGATAGATATAGAGAGATAGATATAGAGAGAGAGATATATAGAGAGAGATATAGATAGATAGATAGAGAGAGAGCGAGAGAGAGAGACAGATAGAGAGGGATAGAGAGAGATAGATAGATAGATAGATAGAAAGAAAGAAAGAGAGAGAGAGAGTGAGAGGAAGAGAGAGAGAGTGAGAGAGAGAGAGTGAGAGAGAGGAAGAGAGAGAGAGTGAGAGAGAGAGAGAGTGAGAGGAAGAGAGAGAGAGTGAGAGAGAGGAAGAGAGAGAGAGTGAGAGAGAGAGAGTGTGAGAGAGAGAGAGAGAGAGAGAGATGTGGACTGTATACAATGTATGGCTCCTCTTGGGAGGAGTAATGCAAATATTACAATTATTTGGTGGGTGGGTGTTTGGAGGAGTGGGCGGTCCTAGGCAGGCTGTATTTGCATAGGTAACGCCCACATGCAGGGACTTCATGATTGAAAGAACTGAAATCCAATGAATGAAAGGGGTGGGGCCAGGGACCGTCAGGAAGGAAAGGGCTAGATGATGCTGGATGTCCTCCAGCCAGGAAAGGGGGCGGGGCTCTATCTGACTTGCTGCAGCTTCTAATGCACATGGTGAGAAGCTCACAGTGTGCGGTGATATCAGAGGAAGTCATTTCAGTCCAGGAGAGGAGCCGGATTTCTCATTGGACGGTGCCACAGACGGAAGTTTCGGGATCACTCGGGATTCTGCAGCAGAGATGAGAGACGGAGGGACAGGAGACGTCTCTTTGGTGTGTCCCCTCCCCCGCTACACTCAGGGTTCGGGGAGAAAGTGATAAATATATAAAAGTAACAGGCGAGACGGATCTTGACACTTCAAAGACGGCGCGATGCAGAGATGGCGGGAGGCGAGATGAAAGGCGATGGCGGAGCGTTTGTTGTGCTTCCTGATGGGAGACGCGTGAGGCAGAACCGCGAGGGTGACACTCTAATGAGAAGATGTGAGAGCGGAGCCGCGGCCTCACTTGACTTCACATCCACATGGAACCCATCCGAAGGATACGAATATCACCGACCACAAAAGTCTTGTACAGTATAACTTTATTGTCTTTGTTCAGGGACTTCCTGTTATGGGTGACAACACTATCTCTGTCCCCCAAATGTGATTCGGCGTTGCCCCTTACACAGCTTTAGGCAGGGCCCCCCTGGAGCAGAGAACCGGGGGGGGGGGGGGCTGGTCACCATTGGGCCCCTTACAAGTGTAATGCAAAAACATTTCTTTAAAGGGGGGGCCTGTAAGGGGAGGGGACCATCAGGAGGGGGACCGTTGGGCCCCTTACAAGTGTAATGCAAAAACATTTCTTTAAAGGGGGGGCCTGTAAGGGGAGGGGACCATCAGGAGGGGGACCATTGGGCCCCTTACAGGTGTAATGCAAAAAAAATTACAAAAAAACAGGAGGGGGGCCAGCCGGGCCCCTGGGGACCATCGGGCCCCTTACAGGTGTAATGCCTGTACCCCCCTGATGGCGGCCCCATCACATGGCCTTCCAATGGAGTCTATTATTCTTCCTAAAGCCTAAACAACCTTCTTGACTGTTTTTTTTTATCACCAGTAGTGGTGGGGTTGGGTTGGGTTGGGACTTGGATTCTCCTGAACCTGGAAGTTGACCCCCCCATTGCCGGGCCCTCTGGCCACCATAATAGGTCAATAATGTCACAAAACATTCCCGCGCCTTTGTATACGACCAGTGGTGGGGTTAGGGACCCTCCTACTGGCAGCTCATTGGCCCAGCAATGACAGCCAACGTCCGGGTTCAGACTAAACCCAAGCTCCTCCCCAACGACCAGTCACACCCCTGAGGAACATTGGAGTCTAATTGGTGGGCGTGAGAACGTTTTTACTTCAGCCTTTCTGTATGTGAGAGACACGAGGGGCCTTCAGTGGTCGTGTTTGAGAATCCCCCCCCCCCTTCATCACACGGCGGGGGTTCCCAGATCACCAGATTACTGACAGAGCCGGGGGGCCTGGGAGTGGTGGGGGGGGGGGGGGCAGAGTGAGGAACTGGTGCCCCCCGCTGGTAGGACGCGTTCCCTCCACGAATGTCTGGGTCACTTAGTTATGATTGGGAACCTTCTTGAATGAATTCATTATTTTATGAACCTTTATCCTCGCACTCACCTGGCGTTCGGCCTCACCGGGTCCCGCCCCCTCCTCCAGGCGATGGCCGGTTTGGGGGAAGCTCGGGGTTTGCACTCAATCAGGACGAATCCTCCCACTTTTCCCAGGGTCACCCTTCTGACGAACACGCCGGAGAAGTCGGGGCCGACCGCTGCCAGAGGGGAAAAAAAAAAATTGGTTAGAGATTTAAACCGGTTTAAAGAGAACCTGTCACTACCAATCCCCAGTCACTTCCACTGAAGACAGGAAACCTTCGAATATATTTTATGCCCCACAAACGGGTATTTTCCATTGGCCGGGCTCTGCTGAGAGGACAATAAACTACTCATCAGACTGTCTCCACCCCCTCCCCTCCCCCAAAGAGCCTATGATAAGCAATGAACACAAGGTTAAGTCCGGTAAAGATTTATTATTCACTATGGGAAGTAAGAGGGTAAAGCTAACGCGTTTCGGGAGCTAAAATATCCCCTTTCAGAAGGACTTTTTGTCTTCCGGAGAAAAATGGCTGTTCGTTTTACGACATCCTCTCCAGATTGGTTTGTTTATTCATGCTATCGATTAGAGATTCACCAATACTGTTTTTTTTTTTTTACTGGCAAGTATGTGTACCGATTTTATTTGGTGTAGTACTCCCTGATAGCGAATACCGATACCTCTGCGGTGCGATTTGAGTTCAACAATAGATCTGCATCGGTGCAACCCTACTATTGCTTTATTATACATATTTGTGGTCACTGCACTACAACACTGCCACCTTCAGGCTGCAGTGAAGCCTGCAGTGCCTTCTATTTAAATGTGTAACTGTCAGATACAATTACATTATTAAAAAAGATGAAATGTTACATTGAAAAACAGAAAGAGACAATTTTTCTTTTACATTGTTGCACATTTGTCAGACTATCATTTTTATTTCATTTTTTTTTTGTACCACATAAAAGCCTGATGTGCCCTTGGCTTGGTCCCAGCACTTGTATCATTCGTTAGCTACTCCATTTTATGGGCCAGATTCTCGTAGGGCGGCGTAACTTGGAGCGGGGCGTAGCGTATCGTATTTACGCTACGCCGCCGCAACTTAGGACGCAGGTGCGGTATTCACAAAGCATTTGCGTCCTAAGTGACGGCGGCGTAAATGTGCCCGCGTAAGCGCGCCTACTTCAAATTTGGAAGAGGTGGGTGTGTTTTATGTAAATTAATCGTGACCCCACGTATTTTACACCCCTTGTGGGCGGCCTTCCCAGGAGAGGTGAAGGTGTTATAGCTGCAAAGGGCGGAGCCAACTCAATATTGAACCCTCCGGACCGAGACTGGGAGGCCATTAAAGTTCATGGGCCAGATTCTCGTAGGGCGGCGTAACTTGGAGCGGGGCGTAGCGTATCGTATTTACGCTACGCCGCCGCAACTTAGGACGGAAGCGCAGTATTCACAAAGCATTTGCGTCCTAAGTTACGGCGGCGTAAGCGCGCCTAATTCAAATGTGGAAGAGGTGGGTGTGTTTTATGTAAATTAATCGTGACCCCACGTATTTTACGCTTTTTACGAAGCCGTCCGTGGACGTATCCTAGTGCGCATGCTCCAAATTACGCCGCAACTACTCAATGCTTTCGACGTAAGCGTAATTTACGCACAGCCCCCTTCACAGACAACTTACGCAAACGACGTAAAACGTGAACAATTCTACGCTGTCCCGACGTCCATACCTAACATTGGCTACGCCTCATAGAGCAAGGGGTAACTTTACACCGGACTTACTTAAAAATTATGCGCCGGGCGCAAGTACGTTCGTGAATCGACGTATCTAGCTCATTTGCATATTCGACGCGTAAATCGACGGAAGCGCCACCTAGCGGCCGGCGTAAATATGCAACTAAGATACGACGCCGTAAGAGACTTACGCTGCTCGTATCTCAGCAAAATTCCGGTGTACCTTGTTTCCTGAATAGAGAAAATAGATACGCCAGCGCATCCTAGAAGTTACGCGGCGTATCTCGAGATACGCCGACGTAACTTCCTTCAGAATCTGGAATATCGAATATCCCGCCGGCGTATCTTGTTTTGTATTAAAAAAACAAGATACGCCGGAATTACGCTAGGATCCAACTTGCGTAAGTCACTTACACCGTCGGATCCTAAATGCAATAATACGCCGGCCGCCAGGTGGCGTTTACGTCGATTTCTGCGCCGAATATGCAAATGAGCCGATATGCCGATTCCCGAACGTTTTTGCGCCGCGTCGTCGTAGTTTACGTCGTTTCCATAAGCGTAAAGTTACCCCTGCTATATGAGGGGTAGCCTTACGTCAGTTACGTCATGTTAGGTATGGGCGTCGGGACAGCGTCGTGTTTTTCGGTCGTTTGCGTCGTTTGCGTAACTCGTCGCGAATAGGCCTGTACGTTAATTACGTTGCCGTCGTAATCACTGTATTTGCGGCGTACTAAGGAGCATGCGCAGTGGCCTAAGTTTAAGGCTGGCGCATGCGCAGTTCGTTCGGCACGGGGGCACGCTTAATTTAAATACAAGCCGCCCCCTTTGAATTACGCGGCCTTACGCCGGGCCAGTTACACTACGCCGCCGCAAATTACGGAGCAAGTGCTTGGAGAACACAGCACTTGATCCTCTAAATTGCGGCGGCGTAGTGTAAATAGCTTACGCGCCGCCGCCGCAGGATGTACCTGAATCTAGTCCTATATCTTTATTTATAGTTTCCATTTTCTTACACAGTACACATTTTGTTAAAGATGGCTACGCTGATATGGATCACATTCAATTTTGAATATCCATGGGGGGTTCACTTCCCGGGGACTGCTCTCTTCTACTGGTATTCCACCTTAGGTGTCTGGGTTTTTCCACCTCACCTCCCGGGGGCTGAGTAGTACCCTTTCTTGGCCGGCCTCCACCCCCCCATGCTTGCGCCCAGTCTCACTAGCATGTCTGCAAGCAGAATTTGATAATATTCTCCTCCTCCCCCTATAGGCAGATCTATTATATTACACAATTTCAACTTTTAGTCACTTAAAAAAAATTGGAGGCACGAAACACGTTGAGATATTAAATGCCCCCCCCCCCCCCCCCCATGTTTACATCACAAGATTTTTTACCATTGTACCCTTCATGCCATTTTGGATTGTACCATTTAATTGGGGGGGGGGGGCACAGCATAATGTTGGGGGGGGGGGGGGTCAGGGCCCCCTCTGGCCCCCCCTTAGTGGCGCCACTGTCCAAAAAGACCTCCCCGATGAGATGTAAATTCAGCCTCACCGATCACCCTCAGCTCGGCGCTGGAGTAAATGGTCCCGTGTTTATTTTCGGCCAGGCACTGGTACATTCCGGAGTCTGAGCTGTTCACCGACGCGATGGTCAGGCTGCCGTGTTCAATCTGGAGGCGTCCCTGGGGGAGGAGAACAGAGGACGGCGTCAGAGGGAGAGAGAAAACTACAACAGACGGGGGACAGAGAACAAAAACCTGCAGCGGCCAACAGGAAAAAAACATTGGCGAGCCGCAAAACGCGTAAAAATGTGAAACCAAGCAAAACACCAGAAAATTATTCATTATTCATTTTTTTTATTGTCCCCTCCCCCACAGTAAGACTTCTTCCTTGGAAATTACTGGGCCCGGCCCCTCCCTCTGTCTCCTCTGGATTCAGCACTTCCTCATGGGCCATCTTGGACACACCCACCAGCAACAATGTATGACATCATCAAACTGGGAAAGAACGATATCGGGTGCGGACCTCGCCCACCCATTACCACCCCACATGGAGGGGGCAAGGAGAGGAGGGGAGAGCCTGGAGGAGGTGCGTGATCTCTCTCCCCCATAAGCCCCCCCCTCCCGGGTACTTACTTTGCTCTGAAGCCGCTGCCCGTTCTTCAGCCAGGTATATGTTGGTTTTGGCCGCCCGCTCGCTTTGCATTCCAGTAAAATGTTTTCTTCTATCGCAATGTGGGCGTCATTAATCTTCTGCACCCAGCTGGGAGGAGCTGCAAATATAATCATTACATTAACATTTGTTACAGATAATATAACCAACCCCCCACCCCCCATAACCAGTGGTACACGACACCAATCCACCCCCCCCCCCAAAAAAAAACTCCCATAATTGTCCTAGATAATCCCGACTTCTGATGAAGTTTGTATTAAGCTTTATTAAGGACCGCCCACTGCTGCTCTCTCTCCTTGTGCTGGTGGACTGGTCTGGTCTCCGCCCCCTCCTGTAGTAGGTGGGGCCTGCTGGGCTCCTCCCATAGCTTTGCTCTCTCTCCGTGTGCAGGGGGACAGGTCTTGGCCCCACCCCTTCCTGCAGTTTTCTGCCAGTAGTGAGTGGAGCCTTCTGGACTTCTCCTGCATCTCTAGGTTACACCCACTACAGGAGGGGGCGGAGACAAGACCAGTCCCCCTGCACAAGGAGAGAGAGCAGCAGTGGGCGGTCTTTATTACAGGAAGTCTCACACTGGATCACTGCACAGATCTTTGAGAAGATTCCAGAAGAAGTCACATGACCGATGGATTTATTACCCTGGGGTTCAGTTTCAAGCATTGTTTACTCTATTCAATTTTTTTTTTGGGGGGGATTTAAGATTCTGGATTCACGCCCCTTTCATGCATTTATATCATAACGCGCATTGACAAGCCCTTATGCATTGCTGTTGCCATCAATAGGCCAACGCATTAAAAAATACACAACCCTTGTTGCCACTCAGAACTAGCAATCCTGTACACGTGTGCAAATGTGCGTGTTGGGGCCCTATGAGACCTGCCGGGGGGGGGGGGGGTTTAGGGGATGAGGTGCCGGGGATGCAGAGAGGCGGCACAAGGCTCCAGTTATATGAAGTTTGGGGCGACCTTTCGGAAACGGGAGAACTTCAACACCATCTGCCACCCACTTATAGCGTCACCACGTCACCACTCTGGTGATGTGACAACAATTAACACCTTCGGCCATGTGACCTAAACAATTAACACCTTGTCTCCGACTCTTCTGCACCACAGAGATTGAATTACAATAATTAGAACGGAACGTTTCACACCTCCATCCAGGTACCGGGACTATCAACATCGGCCATGACACGTCATAGGACCACGATGATTGGATTAACTGCTGCTCTGCCAATGTACCCCCGTCCCCCAAATTTCTACTCCACTTCCCCAAACACTCCTCCGTCCCACCAAATCCTTCCGCAAAGTCTCCTGCCCTCCCTGGTGTCTCCTCCATCCCACAATGTTCTTCTGTGCCCCAGTGTCTCCTCTCCTCCACTAACCCCGTCTCTCCTCTGTCCCACTGAGGTCTTCTCTGCTCCCCCAATTTTTCCTCCACTCCACCAATGTCTCTCTCCCCCCAATGTCTCCTACATTTCCTTATTGTCGGCTCTTTCCCCTCAATGTCTCCTCCATCACCCAATGTCTCCTCCATCACCCAATGCCTCCTCCACCACCCATGGTCTCCTCCATCATCCAATGTTTCCTCCATTACCCAATGTCTCCTCCATCGCCCAATGCCTCCTCCATCGCCCAATGCCTCCTCCATTGCCCAATGTCTCCTCCATCACCCAATGCCTCCTCCATCACCCAATGCCTCCTCCATCGCCCATTGTCTACCCAATGTCTCCTTCATTGCCCAATGCCTCCTCCATCACCCAATGCCTCCTCCATCACCCAATGCCTCCTCCATCACCCATTGTCTACCCAATGTCTCCTTCATCGCCCAATGCCTCCTCCATCACCCAATGCCTCCTCCAACACCCGATGTCTCCTCCAACACCCGATGCCTCCTCCATTCCTGATGTCTCCTCCATCGCCCAATGTCTCCTCCAACACCCGATGTCTCCTCCATTCCTGATGTCTCCTCCAACACCCAATGTCTCCTCCATTGCCCAATGTCTCCTCCATCACCCAATGCCTCCTCCATCACCCAATGCCTCCTCCATCACCCAATGCCTCCTCCATCACCCAATGCCTCCTCCATCACCCATTGTCTCCTCCATCACCCAATGCCTCCTCAATCACCCAATGTCTCCACCATCCATGATGTCTCCTCCATCACCAAATGCCTCCTCCATGACCCAATGCCTCCTCCATCACCCAATGCTTTCTTGTCTTTCCTGATATCTCCTCCATCACCCAATTTCTCTTCCACTCCCTAAGATCTCCCTTCTACCAAGGCCTTCTTCCCTGATGTCTCCTTCATCTCACTGGAGTCTTCTTTGCTTTCCAATGTCTTCTCCACTACTCCAATGTCTCCCCCGCTGTCTCCTCCATTTGCTGATGTTCACTTCCTAATTTTTCTTAGCTCTCCATAGGGAAGGGAAGGATTAAAAACCTCAGTTTATTCATTTTTGTCTGTTCTGAGTTACCCTCACTTCCTGTCCAGGAGATGCAGCAGGAAGTGAGGGGGAATTTCTCTCTTAGACAGTTGTTGCTGGAACATGTTGGATTTCCAATCACTTTCTTTCTTTCTCCGGGACAATGGCCACCAGGGCAAATTGAGAGGGTGAATCTCCCCAATGGGCACCCTGACGGCAATGAAACAATTGCAAGGGTCCAATGTCCTCCCTACACTATCCACACTTTAAAAAAAAAGTTTTTGGTTTAAATATTAAGAAGTTTTGAGTGACTACAGTGCAGAACTGGTAAATGTCCCCCTTACAGTAACCAATCTCTACCATCATGTCCTAATCATACCAAAATATGTGAGCTGCCCTCGCACCATGTTCTTCCCACGCGTATTCTCGGCAACGCATTCGTAGGGGCCGGCGTCTTCTTGCTGGAAGTTGGGGATCTCCAATACCCCGCTGGATCGGTGCCGCCTTACTTTTCGAGATATGCTTTTTCCGTCTGCCCTCCTCCAGGTGATGGTGGGTACTGGACTGCAATAAAAAGAAAACTCAATAGATCATAACAGGTCAGTGGGGTAACTAGAACCTTCAGGGCCCCCGGTGCAAAAAACAATGAAGGGCCCCCTCGATCCCCGGCTGGGACCCCTGCCTCCAAGCCCAGTGGCGGAACGTCAGGGACTGGTATCAAAGGGGGGGACCTTTGTGACCCTGGTAGTTCCGTCACTGGTGTCAGCGTTTTTTTTAATTATTATTATATTTTGATTTTTTTACAATATTATTTATTTTTATTATTTTTTTGCAATTTTTTAAGGGCCCTGTTGGGAGTCTTTGGTAAGATATCAGGTGGTCTAAACAGACCTCTGATGTTTCACCTTTGAGACAGAGAAAGGAGATTTAGGACACAGCCCCCCCCCCCCCCATCTCCTTCTCCGGAGCCTGTACAGAGGCTTCCTATTCATTAACAAACTGAAACATTGTGTTTCAATTATGAATGGACAGAGTCAGTGATTGGTACAGATCTCTGACTCTCCGATCAGAAAAGGAAGGGGCCGGTAAATGACACATTTACCACCCCTTCCCTGCTTTCCATCCTGGCGAGCACCTGCAGCAGCCAGTGGGAGAGGGGAGAACCCGGCAGAGCTGTGGGGTCATAAGGGGGCGGGGAGTCATAAGGGGGTGGGGAGTCATAAGGGGGCGGGGAGTCATAAGGGGGCGGGGAGTCATAAGAGGGCGGGGAGTCATAAGGGGGCGGGGAGGGGAGGGGGTCACGAGAGGGCATGGGGCCAGGAAAAAGCACATAGGGGTAGCAGAAAGAAGCTGGATAGGCGGAGCAGTGGGGAGCAGGGGATATATGGGGGGGGGAGTCATAAGGGGGTGGGGAGTCATAAGGGGGCGGGGAGTCATAAGGGGGCGGGGAGTCACGAGAGGGCATGGGCCAGGAAAAAGGGGGCAAAGAACATAGGGGCAGCAGAAAGAAGCTGGATAGGCGGAGCAGTGGGGATATATGGGGGGGGGAGTCATAAGGGGGTGGGGAGTCATAAGGGGGCGGGGAGTCATAAGGGGGCGGGGAGTCATAAGGGGGCGGGGAGTCACGAGAGGGCATGGGGCCAGGAAAAAGCACATAGGGGTAGCAGAAAGAAGCTGGATAGGCGGAGCAGTGGGGATATAAGGGGGTGGGGAGTCATAAGGGGGTGGGGAGTCATAAGGGGGTGGGGAGTCATAAGGGGGCGGGGAGTCATAAGGGGGCGGGGAGTCACGAGAGGGCATGGGGCCAGGAAAAAGCACATAGGGGCAGCAGAAAGAAGCTGGATAGGCGGAGCAGTGGGGATATAAGGGGGTGGGGAGTCATAAGGGGGTGGGGAGTCATAAGGGGGCGGGGAGTCATAAGGGGGCGGGGAGTCATAAGGGGGTGGGGAGTCATAAGGGAGCGGGGAGTCATAAGGGGGTGGGGAGTCATAAGGGGGTGGGGAGTCATAAGGGAGCGGGGAGTCATAAGGGGGCGGGGAGTCATAAGGGGGCGGGGAGTCACGAGAGGGCATGGGGCCAGGAAAAAGCACATAGGGGTAGCAGAAAGAAGCTGGATAGGCGGAGCAGTGGGGATATATGGGGGGGGGAGTCATAAGGGGGCGGGGAGTCATAAGGGGGCGGGGAGTCATAAGGGGGCGGGGAGTCACGAGAGGGCATGGGGCCAGGAAAAAGCACATAGGGGTAGCAGAAAGAAGCTGGATAGGCGGAGCAGTGGGGATATAAGGGGGTGGGGAGTCATAAGGGGGTGGGGAGTCATAAGGGGGCGGGGAGTCATAAGGGGGCGGGGAGTCACGAGAGGGCATGGGGCCAGGAAAAAGCACATAGGGGCAGCAGAAAGAAGCTGGATAGGCGGAGCAGTGGGGATATATGGGGGGGGGAGTCATAAGGGGGTGGGGAGTCATAAGGGGGCGGGGAGTCATAAGGGTGCGGGGAGTCATAAGGGGGCGGGGGAGTCACGAGAGGGCATGGGGCCAGGAAAAAGCACATAGGGGTAGCAGAAAGAAGCTGGATAGGCGGAGCAGTGGGGATATAAGGGGGTGGGGAGTCATAAGGGGGTGGGGAGTCATAAGGGGGCGGGGAGTCATAAGGGGGCGGGGAGTCACGAGAGGGCATGGGGCCAGGAAAAAGCACATAGGGGCAGCAGAAAGAAGCTGGATAGGCGGAGCAGTGGGGATATAGCTTCTTATAGTGGAACCAATCTCTTAATTTTCTTCCTGCAACCGCTGAATGGCGCTTCTCCTCCTCTCCCGCCCACAGGCATTCAGTGACTACAGGAGGAAACGGAAGAGATCGGTTCCAGTGTATGCAGCTGCCCCACGCACCTCCTATCCAGGTGTACAGGGGGGCCGCATGCCCCCTGCAGCATGGGGCTTGTAACCATTACAACCCCTGCGACCCCTGTAGGTACCCCCCATGTAACAGGTAATACAGGTCCAACGTTCAGTTGGGAGAGTCCATTCACTCTACAACCGAACCTTAAGGGAAAAGGTACTTTCTAATGACATTCATCAAATAGCTTGGAAGTCGCTGATGAGAATTTCCATAGGAAGGTTCCTGTGAATAATACGTTCTACAAGGAGGGATTTGGGAGAATGGAGGAGGGACGAGCTGAGAAGGAGGAGTTCAGAAATAACAGAAATGAATGTCTCTTGTCATGAACGACGCGCCGCTTGTACAGATTTGTAAGTGAATCATTTAGTATGGAAAATGTTTGGGACGATCCTCCATGACAACCGTCCAGGATTGGGGGGTAAAAGCGCCCCGTTAGATGAAGAGGGCGGATCCTCGGTCCACCTGCCTTGTCTGAGGATCTGAGAGAAGCGCATTAATATCGCTACTTTGTCTTCTTTACTGAGGTCCTTATTTCTTTATTAATGGAAAGGAGAGAGAAAGAGAAAAAGAAGCAGAGAAAGGAGTGACCGGAGAGAGAGAAAAGTGAGAGGGAGAGGAGAGGAGAATAGGAGAGGAGAGGGAGGGAGAGAGACGAGAATGGAGAGGAGAAGAGAGGAGGAGAGAGGAGAGAAGGAGAGGAGAAGAGAGGAGGAGAGAGGAGAGAAGGAGAGGAGAAGAGAGGAGGAGAGAGGAGAGAAGGAGAGGAGGATGGAAAGGAGGAGGGAGATGAGAAAAGAGATGGAGAGGAGAGAGAGATGAGAAGGAGAGGAGCAGAGAAGAGGAGAGGAAGAGGAAAAAGAGAGGGACAGGAGAAAGAGAAGGAGAGGAGAAAGAGGAGATAAGAAAGATGGAAGAGAGGAGAAGTAGAGGAGAAGTAGAGGAGAAGAGAGGAGAGGAGAAGAGAGAAGGAGAGGATAATGGAGAGGGAGAGAGGAGCAGAGAAGTGTAGAGGAGAGGAAGAGGAGAGGAAGAGGAGAAAGAGAGGACAAAGAGAGGGAGAGGAGAAGAGAGGAGTGGAGATATGGAGAAGGGAGAGGAGCGAAGGATGGAGAGGGAGAAGAGAGGATAATAGAGACAGAGAGGAGCAGAGAAGAGGAAATGAAAGGGAGAGAAGGAGAGGGAGAGGAGAAGAAAAGAGAGAAGAGAAGCACCTCTTCTAAGGATCAGGACAACACTGGACGCAAAGCGCCTTTAGGCGATTAGGTTCGCATTTGTTGCGCTATACAAGTTACTCACTCACTCACTCAAGAGGAGAGAGGAAAAGAGAGATGAGAATGGAGATGGAGAGATGGAGAGGAGCGAAAGAGGGAGAGGTAGAAGAGAGGCGGAGGGAGGGAGAGGGATAGAGATAGAGATAGATAGAGAGAGGAGAAAGGAGAGGAGAGAGAAGAGCAGAGGAGAAGGTAGAGGGAGAGAAGGAGGGAGAGAGAGGAGAAATGAGGAGAGGAGAAGAGTGAGAAGCGAAGGAGGGAGAGGGAGATAAGAGGAGGAGGGATAGGAGCAGGAGAGGAAAAAAGTGAGAGGAGAAAAAGAGGAGAGAAACAATAAATGGACAGAGAGGGAAAGTAAGAAGTGGGAAGAAAGAGAGGAGACCCAGAAGAGAGGGGGCCAAAAATAAAATATGGGAGAAGAGATAGAAAATATAATACTTATTGTATACCCCCCTCCCCCACACACACACATTTCCCGCCCCCCGGTGATTATAATACAGGGACGGGGATCAGATCGGAGAATTACTTACTTGCCCAATGCAAAACATTCTAACTTCACGGTGGATCCCTTGGCTGCCGACACAGACTCAGGAAAATGGACCTCGATCTTCGGCTCGTACTCCCCCATGATACCTGGGGGGTGAGGGAAGACAGTGAGTACATGGGGGGGGGGGGGGGATTGTATGGAAGAAATGAGAAGACTCGGTTAGAATATCGTTCCACCACTGGGTACAATATATTATTTATAGAACTCATAAAATCCAATATAGTTTCTAACCAGCCCTGATAAAGGAGGGCAGATCCCCGAAACGCATCGGCATCCTTCTTCTTTATCACCAGAACTAGTGTCCCCGTTAAATAAATGACATTGGCCATGGAAGGAACGGTTGCCCTTTGGGTATTTAATAAATCTTTGGTCTGCAGTGAAATTCCAGGTTTTTTGCATAAATGTTCCAAAAACAGCCGGAATATGTGTGGTGACCGGGATGGAGGGGGCGGGGGAGGGGGCGGAGCTCCCCGGGGGTGACACCGGCAGCAACAAGAGAGACAGAGAGGGTCATATCATTTCTAGGAAAGATTATGTTAGTAGCAGTATTATTATCATTATTATTATTATCATTATTATTATCATTATTATTATTACTAATATTATCATTATTATTAGTATTATAGTCTATTGTCAGGGCTTTTTTTCAGGGGGAACTCAGTTCCACCACCTCTGGCTCAGACCCTTTGGTGCCCCCTGCTCACCACAATCACTTGTAAACACAGAAGTCCGGTTTCTGTGTTTACAAGTCACAGCTCTGCACTCCTCGTATTTAATGCCCCTTTAAGATCCTCCTACTGTTTGTGAAATCTGAATGGGGTCGTGGTTGAGTTCCTGCACCTATTTGTTGAGGAAAAAAAGCCCTGAGTATTGTTATTATTAGAAGTACTACTACAGCAATTTTGTTAATATTTTTTTCATTATTATTAGTAGTAATAGTATAACAGTGATGTGATTATTATTATTAGTAGCACTAGTAGAGCAATATTGTTATTCTTCTTCTTATTATTATTATTAGTAGAGAAGTTTTGTTACTGTTATTAGTAGAAGTATCATTATTATTATTATTATTATTATTGTTATTAGTAGTATAGCAGTAATATTCTTCTTCTTCTTATTATTATTAGTAGTAGAGGTAGTAGCAGTATCATTATCTTTACAGTATTACTATTATTGTTAGTGGTAGAGCAGTATTCTTCTTTTTCTTCTTCTTCTTATTATTAGTATCAATATCATAATTACTATTATTGTTAGTAGTAGTATAGCAGAAATATTATTATTACTACTACTAGTAGTAGAGCAGCATTCTTCTTCTTCTTATTATTATTAGTAGAGCAGTTTTGTTATTATTATTAGTAATAGAGGTAGCAGAACCATTATCATTATTACTATTATTGTTACTAGTAGTAGTAGTATAGCAGAAATAGTATTATTATTACTACTAGTAATAGAGCAGTATTCTTCTTCTTCTTCTTAATATTATTATTAATGATTTTAGCAGTATAGCAGAAATACTATTATTATTCGTAGTAATGGAGCTATATTTTTTTTTCTTATTATTATTATTAGTAGAGCAATTTTGTTATTCTTCTTCTTATTATTATTATTAGTAGAGAAGTTTTGTTACTGTTTTTATTAGTAGTAGTACTAAAGCAGTATTATTATTATTAGTAGTAGAGGTAGCAGTATGTTTATTATTATTACCATTATTGTTATTAATAGTAGTAGTAATATAGCAGTAATATTAATATTATTATTATTAGTAATAATAGTATAACAGTGATGTGATTATTATTATTAGTAGCACTAGTAGAGCAATATCGTTATTCGTCTTCTTCTTATTATTATTAGTAGAGAAGTTTAGTTACGGTTATTAGTAGAAGTATCATCATTATTATTATTATTATTATTATTATTGTTATTAGTAGTATAGCAGTAATATTATTCTTCTTCTTCTTCTTCTTATTATTATTAGTAGAGGCAGCAGTATCATTATCTTTACAGTATTACTATTATTGTTAGTAGTAGAGCAGTATTCTTCTTTTTCTTCTTCTTCTTATTATTATTAGTAATAGAGGTAGCAGAACCATTATCATTATTACTAGTAGTAGTAGTATAGCAGAAATAGTATTATTATTACTACTAGTAGTAGAGCAGTATTCTTCTTCTTCTTCTTAATATTATTATTAATGATTTTAGCAGCATGGCAGAAATACTATTATTATTATTAGTAGTAGAGCTATATTTTTTTTCTTATTATTATTATTAGTAGAGCAATTTTGTTACTATTTTTATTAGTAGTAGTACTAAAGCAGTATTATTATTATTAGTAGTAGTAGAGGTAGCAGTATGTTTATTATTATTACCATTGTTGTTATTAATAGTAGTAGTAATATAGCAGTAATATTATTATTATTATTATTATTATTATTATTATTAGTAGTAGAGCATTCGTCTTCTTTTTATTATTAGTAGAGTAGTTTTGTTCCTGTTAGTAACAGCAGTATTATTATAATTATTATTAGTAGTAGTATTAATATTATACATAGTTACACAGTTGGTAAGGTTACACAAAGACACAAGTCATTCAGTTGATCCTGTAGAGTGTATAATATTACTAATTATTATTATTTGTATCATAAACACAGATTTTTTTTACAGAACAAATCGAGGAAATGGAGGCGTGTCTTACACTGGATGAGATTTGGTCAGTACCTCCCCCTGCCTCCGGGGGGCGCACTCACTGACTCACTCACCGTCGGTGCGAAGGGTAAGCGGCGTGCTGGGCCCGTGTTCCCGCGTGTTGGTCACGGTATTGGTCACCACGCAGGTATAATTCCCGGCATCGGACGGCTCCACTTTGGCGATGTAGAGGTTCCCGGTGACCTGGGACACGAAGCGGCGGTTGTCTTGCTGCACGAAGGGCGGGTACTCATTAAAGATCCAGGCGTAGACCAGCTCTGGGGGGGCCACAGAGAGAGAGAGAGAACCCAAATCAGGAACATGGGGAACAATGCCAACCTACCCCAACTTATCCGATCAATATCAACACCAACCAACCAGATTCCACTCTATAGGAGGCCGAGCGACGGAAGGAGGACTCTGATTGGACACTGAACTTTGCACATTGTTACATTTTATCTTTTTGATCCGATATTTCTTGGATAAGAAACGTTACTTTCTTGTTTTGAATTGATTTCAAATGAAAAGTACCGTATTTGGCCACTAGATGGTGCCAAGTGATATTCTATTATAATGAGCGCCATCTAGTGGTCAAATTTCATATTTTCCATTTTAAATCCCCAAAAAACATTCGACCAGCACAGAAAATAACCCGATAACATTCATTCTCACCCGATTCCCTCAAAACCGATGTACAGATTTATACACTTTCACTGGGACAATTGCTAAACTTTATTTTTATTTTTTAAATGCACCCCTAATTTTTTTCGAATGCACCCCTAAACTTTTTTCTTTAATGCACCCCTAAACTTTTTTTTAATGCACCCCTAAACTTTTTTTTATTCCCCCCCCAAACTTTCTTCATTTTTTTTAATGCACCCCCAAACTTTTTTTAATGCACCCCCAAACTTTCTTCATTTTTTTTAATGCACCCCAAACTTTTTTAATGCACCCCCAAACTTTCTTCATTTTTTTAATGCACCCCCAAACATTTTTAATGCACCCTAAACTTTTTTTATGCACCCACAAACATTTTTAATGCACCCCTAAACTTTCTTCGCTTTTTTTAATGCACCCCTAAACTTTTTTTTTAATGCACCCCTAAACTTTGTTTAATGCACCCCCAAACTTTGTTTAATGCACCCCTAAACTTTCTTCATTTGTTTAATGCACCCAAAACTTTTTTTAATGCACCCCCAAACTTTCTTCATTTTTTAATGCACCCCAAACTTTTTTAATGCACCCCCAAACATTTTTTAATGCACCCCCAAACTTTTTTAATACACCCTAAACTTTTTTTATGCACCCCCAACCATTTTTAATGCACCCCTAAACTTTCTTCGCTTTTAATGCACCCCTAAACTTTTTAATGCACCCCCAAACTTTTTTATGCACCCCTAAACATTTTTCTTTTTTTTGAATGCACCCCTAAACTTTTATTTAATGCATTTTTCGGCAAATACCAACCAAACCTTCATCATATTTCTGCTAGGAAAAGAATCCCCTTCCCCCCTTGTTGTCACTGTAACTGGCAGTTAAGGAGAAATCTCCCCCCCCCCCCCCCAACTAACAGAAGTTCTGTCCCTTCCCCCCTAGAGGGCGCCCTGCAATCCTCTCAATGGGTGACTTACCTCCAGAATGAGGCGGCGGGCCGCACAGCAGCACCATCCCCTGTCCCTCGCGCACGTACACCGTATTCCGGGGGCGGGCCTGGAAGGAATCGAGATCTGCGGGAATATTTATAACCTGATAAACCTTCACAGGCGACAAGCAAGAGACATTAAAGCAGAACTCCGGAGCCGATAGAAAAGGACAAAGAAATGCAGCTCAGGAAATATTAATACATCATTATTTATATTCAGTGACCTGATATCAGCCTCTTGCAGCCCCTCTACAGCAGGGCTGGAGTGTGAGGGGAAGAAGCAGCACAAGGAGCCCATCAGTTTATGAGCTGACAAGAAGCGCTTTGGTAGGAGGAGAGAGCAGAGTGACAGGAAGATGAGCTCATCACTGTGCTGCTTCTCCTTTTTATTCTGCCCAATCACAGGCCTCTCCACTAAACAGAGTCCCCCAATATACATGCATAATAATAGTGTGTGACTGTGGGGGGGAGGGGACATTAGAGTGTAAGCTCCTCTGTACAGAGACTGATGTGACTGTGGGGGGGAGGGGACATTAGAGTGTAAGCTCCTCTGTACAGAGACTAATGTGACTGTGGGGGGGAGGGGACATTAGAGTGTAAGCTCCTCTGTACAGAGACTGATGTGACTGTGGGGGGAGGGGACATTAGAGTGTAAGCTCCTCTGTACAGAGACTGATGTGACTGTGTTGGGGGAGGGGACCTTAGAGTGTAAGCTCCTCTGTACAGAGACTGATGTGACTGTAGGGGAGGGGACATTAGAGTGTAAGCTCCTCAGTACAGAGACTGATGTGATTGGCTCAGTGATCTCTGTACAGCGCTATATAAACAACAAGAATAAATAAGCCCATGGCCGTACATTGAGGCGCGCACATTGGTAGGGGGAGGGGGCGCCGTCGCAGTGTAGAAGATCTTACAAGACGAGGATAAATGAAGAGAGGGGACGGCTATGAGGGGGGAATTATGGGAAGGATAAATATCTGCTGCATTAGGGTGACATATGACGACTGCCATGCATTTAATGACCGCGGAGTCTGGACCGTCAGTCCGCGGCGTCTGAGCGGCGTGCATAATGAAGTGCAATACGAATCATTGACGGCGTTAATAACGTTCCAAGTGGGCACATAACTCTAATGACTTATCTCTGTTATTACAAGGAGGGAATACAGATTACTGCGCGACAGCGCGATCCGCCGCTCATCTGACCTTTCCCATTTTTGTTAGATGTATATTTAATGAGGAAGAAATGCGAAGTCAGCTGAGAGGAGCGAGAAAATACAATACCTGCGAGTCCGACCGCGGATCCGTCCGCCCCTCACCCATCCTCCACGTCGTCCTCCGCGTCCTACAAACCGCCACTTTATCCCTCGGAGAGCCTCTCCCGGGTCCTGCACCCGGCTGTCCCTTCCCAAATCCTGCCCAGGACTACACTACTAGAACAAAAGTATGTGAACCCCTCCAAATGATGGAGATCAGGGGTCTCCAGTGAGGGTCCCGGGAATCCTCCATCATACAAAGACATTGGAGACAATTGGGCTCCTCCAACCTTGTGGTAACAGTTTGGTGAAAACCTTTTTCTGTTCCCCCATGACTGCCCCCCCCCCCCCCACAAAGCCAAATCCATAAAGACATGGTGTGACCAGTTTGGACCAGCACCATAAAGACAGTGGGCCAGATTCTCAGAAGCGTTACGACGGGGTATCACAGATACCCCGTTGTATCGCCGTTTTTTTGCCCGTGTATCTATGCGAGTGATTCCTAGATACAGGTGAAGATCCGACAAGTGTAATACAATTACACTGGCGGATCGTAGATGTAATGACAACTCCGGCCACTAGGTGGCCTTTACGTTGTTTTCTCATTTGCCTATGCAAATGAGGCTACTACGCCGATTCCCGAACGCTTTTACGCCACCCCGTCGTGGTTAACGTCTTTTTCGTCCACGTAAGGTTACCCCTGCAAAGATGTGGAGTAACCTTACGAAGTCCCGTAGGATGCCGTCGGCTGCTGTCGGATGCCATGTTAAGTATGGCCTCGGGACCGCGCCGTGTTGTGCGTCGTTTGCTTACGTCGATTCTCAATGGGGCTGGCGTACGCTACGATTACGTCGTTTACATTTAGAAAATGTGACGTCCTTTGGAGCATGCGCACTGGGATTTCGTCGCGGCCGGCGCATGCGCAGTTAAATCGGCACGGGGGCGCGCTTAATTTAAATACAAGCCGCCCCCTTTGAATTACGCGGCCGTACGCTGGGCCATTTACGCTTCGCCGCCGCTAACTACGGAGCAAGTGCTTTGGGAATACGGCACTTGCTCCAGTACGATGCGGCGGCGTAGCGTAAATGGCTAACGCTACGCCGCCGCAAATGTACAAGAATCTGGCCCATGGTGTGACCAGTTTGGACCAGTTCCATATAGACATGGTGTGACCAGTTTGGACCAGCTCCATATAGACATGGTGTGACCAGTTTGGACCAGCTCCATATAGACATGGTGTGACCAGTTTGGACCGGCTCCATATAGACATGGTGTGACCAGTTTGGACCAGTTCCATATAGACATGGGGTGACCAGTTTGGACCAGTTCCATATAGACATGGGGTGACCAGTTTAGAGTGAGGCCCACCATATGAGCCAAGTCTTTAGTTATGGATCCTTTCCTCTCTGTCTCCCTCCCCGGCGGTCTCGTTGCCACTCTCCCCCTCTCTGTATTTAGCAGTCTGTCTCTCTCCCCGGCGGTCTCGTTGCCGCTCTCCCCCCTCTCTGTATATAGCAGGCTGTCTTCCGCCCCGGTGGTCTCGTCTCTCTCTCTATAAGATTCTCTCCTTTTCTCACTCTCCCTCCCCGGCGGTCTCGTTGTCGCTCTCCCCCTCTCTGTATTTAGCAGTCTGTCTCCCTCCCCGATGGTCTCATTGCCGCTCTCCCCCCTCTCTGTATATAGTAGTCTGTCTCTCTCCCTGGCGGTCTCGTTGCCGCTCTCCCCCCTCTCTGTATAAAGCAGTCTGTCTCCCTTTCCGGCGGTCTCGTTGCCGATCTCCCCCTCTCTGTATAACGCAGTCTGTCTCCCTTTCCGGCGGTCTCGTTGCCGATCTCCCCCTCTCTGTATTTAGCAGTCTGTCTCCCCCCGTCGGTCTCATTGCTGCTCTCCCCCTCTCTGGATTTAGCAGTCTGTCTCTGTCCCTGGCGGTCTAATTGCCGCTCTCCCCCTCTCTGTATTTAGCAGTCTGTCTCCCTCTCTGGCGGTCTCGTTGCTGCTCTCCCCCCTTTCTGTATTTAGCAGTCTGTCTCTCTCCCCGGCGGTCTCGTTGCCGCTCTCCCCCCTCTCTGTATATAGCAGGCTGTCTTCCGCCCCGGTGGTCTCGTCTCTCTCTCTATAAGATTCTCTCCTTTTCTCACTCTCCCTCCCCGGCGGTCTCGTTGTCGCTCTCCCCCTCTCTGTATTTAGCAGTCTGTCTCCCTCCCCGATGGTCTCATTGCCGCTCTCCCCCCTCTCTGTATATAGTAGTCTGTCTCTCTCCCTGGCGGTCTCGTTGCCGCTCTCCCCCCTCTCTGTATAAAGCAGTCTGTCTCCCTTTCCGGCGGTCTCGTTGCCGATCTCCCCCTCTCTGTATAACGCAGTCTGTCTCCCTTTCCGGCGGTCTCGTTGCCGATCTCCCCCTCTCTGTATTTAGCAGTCTGTCTCCCCCCGTCGGTCTCATTGCTGCTCTCCCCCTCTCTGGATTTAGCAGTCTGTCTCTGTCCCTGGCGGTCTAATTGCCGCTCTCCCCCTCTCTGTATTTAGCAGTCTGTCTCCCTCTCTGGCGGTCTCGTTGCTGCTCTCCCCCCTTTCTGTATTTAGCAGTCTGTCTCTCTCCCCGGCAGTCTCATTGCTGCTCTCCCCCTCTCTGTATTTAGCTGTCTGTCTCCCTCCCCGGCGGTCTGGTTGCCGTTCTCCCCCCTCTCTGTATTTAGCAGTCTGTCTTCCAAGCGGTCTCGTTGCCGCTCTCCTCCCCCTCTCTGTATATAGCAGTCTGTCTCTCTCCCCGGCGGTCTCATTGCCGTTCTCCCCCTCTCTGTATTTAGCTGTCTGTCTCCCTCCCCGGCGGTCTGGTTGCCGTTCTCCCCCCTCTCTGTATTTAGCAGTCTGTCTTCCAAGCGGTCTCGTTGCCGCTCTCCTCCCCCTCTCTGTATATAGCAGTCTGTCTCCCCGGCAGTCTCGTTGCCTCTCTCCTCCCCCTCTCTGTATTTAGCAGTCTGTCTCCCTCCCCGGCGGTCTCGTTGTCGCTCTCCTCCCCCTCTCTGTATTTAGCAGTCTGTCTCCCTCCCCGGCGGTCTCGTTGTCGCTCTCCTCCCCCTCTCTGTATTTAGCAGTCTGTCTCCCCGGCAGTCTCGTTGCCGCTCTCCTCCCCCTCTCTGTATTTAGCAGTCTGTCTCCCTCCCCGGCGGTCTCGTTGTCGCTCTCCTCCCCCTCTCTGTATTTAGCAGTCTGTCTCCCTCCCCGGCGGTCTCGTTGTTGCTCTCCTCCCCCTCTCTGTATTTAGCAGTCTGTCTCCCTCCCCGGCGGTCTCGTTGTCGCTCTCCTCCCCCTCTCTGTATTTAGCAGTCTGTCTCCCTCCCCGGCGGTCTCGTTGTCGCTCTCCTCCCCCTCTCTGTATTTAGCAGTCTGTCTCCCTCCCCGGCAGTCTCGTTGCCGCTCTCCCCCCCTCTGTATGGCAGTCTGTCGCCCTCCCCGGCGGTCTCATTGCCGTTCTCCCCCCCCTCTGTATAGAGCAGTCTGTCTCTCTCCCCGGCGGTCTCGTTGCCACCCTCCTTCCCCTCACTGTATATAGCAGTCTGTCTCCCTCCCCGGCGGTCTCATTGCCACTCTCCTCCCCTCTCTCTGTATATAACAGTCTGTCTCCCTCCCCGGCGGTCTCGTTGACGCGCACCGTAGTCGGTCTCACGCCCTCGCCTGCGTGTTATTCGGTCCTCGGCACGCCTCTGCTCCGGTCCCGCTGTTTGATGTGACGGCTGACAGTCGGATTGTGTCATCTTTCAGGGGGTCCCTCCGCCGCAATGCCGCGGGTGAGAAGAGAGGTCTCCGGGGTCCTCCTTTGATTTGTTGATGTAGAAAATAAGCCATAATGTAATGTGACCGCCACCGCTACAAATATTTCCTAATTAATTGACCTGAACTCAATCTCGTGCTGATTATTTAATTAGCTGCAGTCCAGCGGGAGGGGGGGGGGGATGGGGGGCAGGAAATTCAGTGTGGAAGGGAAGGACTGAGGGGATTGTGGGCATGATGCTGAAGTCTCCATAGCAACTCCAGTCACCGAAATTCAACGGAAAGGAGCAGAATAGGAGCTTAATTAGGGGGTGTCTTTATATATGGAAAGAAAGAAAATTAAGTAAAGAAGGAAAAAAAAAAGGAAAGAAAATTAATAAAGAAGGAAAGAAGGGAAAAAAAGTAAGAAAGGAAAGTAAGGAAAGAAAAATATGGAAAGAAAGAAAGAAAAAACCGAGAATGAAAGAAAAGAAAGAAAAAGGAATAAAATAAAGAAATTTAAAGAAAAAAAAAGAAAGTAAGAAGGAAAGAAAGAAGGAAATAAAGAAAATTAAGTAAAGAAGGAAAAAAAAGAATAACGAATGAAGGAAAAAGAGAAAATTAGGTAAAGAAGGAGAAAAAATTGAGAAAAGTAAAAAAAAAAAAAAGAAAGAAAGAAGGAAAGAAAGGAAAAATGAAAAAAAGAAGGAAAGAAGGATAGAAAGAAAGAAAAAAAAAGAAAGGAAAGGAAAAAACAAAGAAATAAAGAAATGGAAAAAGAAAGAAAAAAAAAGAAAAAAATAAATAATGAAAAAAGAAAGGAAAAAAAAAAGAAAAAGGGAAAAGAAAGAAAGAAAAAGTAAAAGAAAAAATAAAAAGAAAGAAAGAAAAAGTAAAGGAAAAAATAAAAAGAAAGAAAGAAAGAAAGAAAAAAAAGAGAGGGAAAAAGAAAAGGAAAAAAGAAAGAAAGAAGAAAAAAAGAAAGAAAGAAAAAGGAAAAAAAAAGAAAGAGAGAAAAAAGAAAAGGGAAAAAGAAAGAAGGAAAAAAAAAGAAAAGAAAGAAAAATGAAAAAAAGAAAGAAGAAAAAAAGGAAAGAAGGAAAGAAAGAAAGAAAAAAAGAGAGAAAAAAGAAAGAAAAATGAAAAAAAAAATGAAAAAAAAAAAAAAAAAAAAAAAAAACGAAGAAAGGAAAGGAAAAAAGAAAAAGAGAAAAAAGAAAGAAAGAAAAGGAAAAAGAAAAAAGTAAAAAAAAGTAAAGGAAAAAATAAAAAGAAAGAAAGAAAAAAAAGAGAGGGGAAAAAGAAAAGGAAAAAAGAAAGAAAGAAAAGAAAAGGGAGGAGAGACAAAAAGAAAAGGAAATAAAGAGAAAAGAAAGAAAAGGAAAAAAGAAAGAAAGAGAAAAAAAAAACAGCGGATACAGAAAGGTGATTGGGGAAAATACTGCTTTATGACCACTAGATGGAGATAAAGACCATAAATATGTCTCTGATTCTCAGGGCCCTCTAGTGGCCATAACGTAGTATTTTCCCAATTTCTTTAATGAATAACATTCATTGATATAGGGAGAGTGATCCCTATATATTTAGAGGTGAGATATGGGCGGACCAACTCAGAAGGTGGATGAGATGCGCAGTCCCTGCCTATTTAGAGGCGGGGTTTGGATGGAGCCATCTAAAAAGTGGGTGTGATTTGTGTGGAGGAAAGGCAGACCATGGTTGCGGTGTAGAGTCCCCCGAGATTTGCAAGGATAGTCCTACATCTTGGTCCCCCTGTCCCACCAATGCCTAGTCCTGGGCCATGTCCCGGGATCACAGCATCAGCCTTATTTGAGTTACTGCTCATAAACGCCAAGGCATTGATTTTGGGGATTTGGGGGCCACAAGGGAGTGTTCCCTACATATTTAGAGGTGGGGGGTCTAGATGGGGCCAAAGCAGAAATTGGGCATGATGGGCAGTCCCTACATATTAAGAGGCGGGGTTTGGACGGGTGTGATTTGGGAAGAGGAAATGTGGGCCATGATTGGGGTTTAGGGTCCCGAGATTCAGAAAATGCACTTCAAGTGGTAAAACGCAATGCTAAGGCGCCCGTCATCCATCTTCACATCAACGTTCTCCTCATGCAGCCATTTTTACAATAAACAGTCAAATACAATTATTTCCTACACAGCAACCAATCAGCTGCCACGGCTCTGACTGTCCTAACCAACCACAAGGCAAAGACAAATTAAATTGCAAATTGAGAGGAAAAAAAAAACCTGCCACTCACAAGCAAACTGGAGGTTGGCCTCGCGGCTGAGGATGGTCCCCACCATATTGGTGGCTTCACATTGGAAAACGCCGACATCTCGATCCCGATCCGGAGTGTCGATCACTAAATTTCTGTCGAGAACTCGGTAGCGGTAATCCTGGGCTTCATCCAGAAGGGTGCCGTTCACTCTCCACCTGCAGATATCACAGAACACACAGGGGTCAGGGGGGGGGGGTCTCTAAATCAGCTCAGCCAATCAGGAGGGCCAAAAGTGAACCTGGGTAGGCGGACCGTGTTACCCCCCAATCCCAGATGATGATTCAGGTGAGAGCCACACAAAGAATTTTTTTAAACTCAGACGGTTGACAAGGAAATCAACAACCTCTACTCACGGGAAAAGGTTGGAAAGTTTATTTAGAAGAGAAACGTTAGGGTTTGGGTTAGGGTTAGGGTTAGGATTAGGATTAGGGTTGGGGTTAGGATTAGGGTTAGGGTTGGGGTTAGGATTAGGGTTAGGATTAGGATTAGGGTTGGGGTTAGGATTAGGGTTAGGGTTGGGGTTAGGATTAGGGTTAGGGTTAGGATTAGGGTTGGGGTTAGGATTAGGGTTAGGGTTGGGGTTAGGATTAGGGTTAGGATTAGGGTTGGGGTTAGGATTAGGGTTAGGGTTGGGGTTAGGATTAGGGTTAGGGTTGGGTTTAGGATTAGGGTTGGGGTTTAGGGTTGGGGTTAGGAATAGGGTTGGGGTTAGGATTAGGGTTGGGGTTAGGGGTTAGAATTAGGGTTGGGATTAGGGTTAGGGTTAGGTTTAGGATTAGGATTAGGGTTGGGGTTAGGATTAGGGTTAGGGATGGGGTTAGGATTAGGGTTGGGGTTAGGATTAGGGTTAGGGATGGGGTTAGGATTAGGGTTGGGGTTAGGGGTTAGAATTAGGGTTGGGATTAGGGTTAGGGTTGGGTTTAGGATTAGGATTAGGGTTGGGGTTAGGATTAGGGTTAGGGATGGGGTTAGGATTAGGGTTGGGGTTAGGATTAGGGTTAGGATTAGGGTTGGGGTTGGGGGTTAGGATTAGGGTTGGGGTTAGGATTAGGGTTAGGATTAGGGTTGGGGTTGGGGGTTAGGATTAGGGTTGGGGTTATGGGTTAGGATTAGGGATGGGGTTAGGATTAGAGATGGGGTTAGGGGTTAGAATTAGGGTTGGGATTAGGGTTAGGGTTGGGTTTAGGATTAGGATTAGGGTTGGGGTTAGGATTAGGGTTAGGGATGGGGTTAGGATTAGGGTTGGGGTTAGGATTAGGGTTGGGGTTAGGGGTTAGAATTAGGGTTGGGATTAGGGTTAGGGTTGGGTTTAGGATTAGGATTAGGGTTGGGTTTAGGATTAGGGTTAGGGATGGGGTTAGGATTAGGGTTGGGGTTAGGATTAGGGTTAGGATTAGGGTTGGGGTTGGGGGTTAGGATTAGGGTTGGGGTTATGGGTTAGGATTAGGGATGGGGTTAGGATTAGAGATGGGGTTAGGGTTAGTGTTTACGATTAGGGTTAGTAGTTGGGGTTTAGGTTAAGGGGTTATGGTTGGGAGTTAGGTTTAGGGTTAGGGGTTAGGGTTAGGACCTGACCCTGACCTCTTCATCAATAGGGGAGCATTTTAAGCTCCAATACTGGACCTAACAAAACATAAATATTTTATAGTAACTCATTCTCAACATATTGCATCAGCAGCACACCGAGATTTATTAGAGACATTACTTTCTGTTATTTTGGAACACCTTATCAGCTTGGCCGCAACCCGTCCTATGAAATAGGGACGCACCAATACCGTCTTTTTTACGAGTACCAAAATATTTTTTTTAGTACAATACAAATTACCGGTTCCTACCGCAACCGTTTTTTTTTTAAACTTCAGCTGTCGGCAATGGTACAAGCGTTGAAACGCTATTTACAAATGTATTTTTTATGTGAAACGTTTAAAAAGGTGTTAAAGATGTCATGAGGGGTGGGACAGACCAGAAGGATCCTAGCTTGTCAGTGAAGGTATGATGTCATGAGGGGTGGGACAGACCAGGGGGCTCCTGGCTTGTCATTCAAGGTATGACATCACGAGGGGTGGGACAGACCAGGGAGCTCCTGGCTTGTCAGTCAAGGTATGACATCATGAGGGGAGGGACAGACCAAGGGTCTCCTGGCTTGTCAGTCAAGGTATGACATCACGAGGGGTGGGACAGACCAGGGAGCTCCTGGCTTGTCAGTCAAGGTATGACATCATGAGGGGAGGGACAGACCAAGGGTCTCCTGGCTTGTCAGTCAAGGTATGACATCATGAGGGGTGGGACAGACCAGGAGGCTCTTAGCTTGTCAGTCAAGTTATGATGTCATGAGGGGTGGGACAGACCAAGGGTCTCCTGGCTTGTCAGTCAAGTTATGATATCATGAGGGGTGGGACAGACCAGGGGGCTCCTGGCTTGTCAGTCAAGGTATGACGTCATGAGGGGTGGGACAGACCAAGGGTCTCCTGGCTTGTCAGTCAAGGTATGACGTCATGAGGGGTGGGACAGACTAGGGGTCTCCTGGCTTGTCAGTCAAGGTATGATGTCATGAGGGGTGGGACAGACGAGGGGGCTCTTGGCTTGTCAGTCAAGGTATGACGTCATGAGGGGTGGGACAGACCAGGGGTCTCCTGGCTTGTCAGTCAAGGTATGACGTCATGAGGGGTGGGACAGACCAGGGGTCTCCTGGCTTGTCAGTCAAGGTATGACGTCATGAGGGGTGGGACAGACCAGGGGGTTCTTGGCTAGGGTGGTGTGCACTGGCATGATAGGTAAAAACATGTTTTGCCATGTTTTGCGTTTCGCCTTCTCCGGCACAGGCTGCCTAGCCTAAATGGGCCCTAAAGGTCTGTACAACCCAGGGCAGGTACGTACCGTGTGGCAGGTTTGGGGTGGCCCTGAGCCTCGCACACCAGCTGAAGCGTCCGATCTTCGGAGACCAGAGGAAAGACGATATTGGACGGCTCCTGGGTGAACACCGGGCCCTGCAGGGCCAGCTCATCTGCAAGAGACAAAGGGGATAAACAATTGTAATCTTCACGTTAATATTGCACAGACAGAACACATCCCCCGCAGAGACATATCAGCTATTACGGAGCGGCGGTAATATGGCGACTCGGCCCCCCCGCAGCGGCGCGACCCCCGGACCTCTCTGCAGGAAGCCCACAGACATCGCCTGCGGTGTGAAGGTGGAAGATTCGTGCATTTGCACATCGGATAAAATGTGTTGCGTCTCAACATATTTCCCAGTCTGCAAATTTCCAGATTTCATCTCTTCTCGTCCCGGCGGCGGCGGCGGCGAGCGGAGGAGCGCGGCGTCTGTTTACGCTGAATAACTAATTCCCGGGGACCGGCTGTCTTAATGAGGATTTCAAAAACAAAGAAAATATCATCTTCCAATTTAGAACAGTCATGCAAAAAAAAAAAATAGCGGATTAGAGGAGGACGTCGACCGGCGGCCAGAGAAACCCGGAGGAGGCCAATCCTCTCCTGGCTCCCTGATGATGTCATCGCTTCAGTACTTTCTGAGCCACAGACCCGGGAGGAGTTCTGGTCTGACTTTTAAGGACTTTTAATGTGCAAATGTTTTTTTTTTATTCTTTTTTTGGCTTCAAATCGGCTCTGAAGAGTAAATTGTCAGTGAGATTTAAATGCAGGAAAAGTGGGCGGAGCGTTAAATTAAGAATCTACTTTAACAAAATGAGTAGAAAATGTTCTGAAGTCTCCCTACAGAAGTGTTTCTTGAGGGATCACAGCAGCCTGGTGTGCCCTCTGGGGTCTTCAGGGGGCGCCGCGCTGGTTTTGCACACGTGTGTCATGTATTTGTGGGGGGCAGGAGGGAGGAGGGTCACCAGCACTATGGAAATGCTGGACACTAATTTGGGTGTGGGCAACATTCAGATATCCCCAGCAGTCACTAGGGTGTGGAAGTCCGCCTTCATTTAGACCGGCCCGCCTCCTGCTTACTGCTGTGCTGTGAAGGGTGGGGGGTGGAACGAGGACTCTAATGTGAATGGGGGACCAGTAACCTGACATGCAAGAGGGGACTGAGGACTCTGATGTGAAAGGGGGGGACTGAGGACTCTGATGTGAAAGGGGGGGACTAAGGACTCTGATGTGCAAGTGAGGACTCTGATGTAAAGGAGGCCTGGGGACTCTGATGTAAAGGAGGGCAGAGGACTCTGATGTAAAGGGGGGACTGAGGACTTTGATGTGCAAGTGAGGACTCTGATGTAAAGGAGGCCTGGGGACTCTGATGTAAAGGAGGGCAGAGGACTCTGATGTAAAGGGGGGACTGAGGACTCTGATGTAAAGGGGGGACTGAGGCCTCTGATGTTAGGGGGGACTGAGGACTCTGATGTAAAGGGGGGACTGAGGCCTCTGATGTAAAGGGGGGACTGAGGCCTCTGATGTAAAGGGGGGACTGAGGACTCTGATGTAAAGGAGGGGGACTTAGGACTCTGATGGGAAATTGGGGGATGCAAGTGGGGACAGAGAACTCTGATGTGAAGGGGAGGACTAAGTAACCTGATGTGCAAGGACAGATTGAGGACTCTGATACGCAAATGGTTAATGAGGCTTTTGTGATATGGGGAACTGAGGACTCTGATGTGAAATGGGGGCTGAGAATTTTGATGTGAAAGGGGGGGGGGACGCTGAGGTTTCTGATGGTAATTCAGGAATTCAGGATTCTGATATGAAAGGGGAACTAAGACTCTGATGTGCAAGGAGGGACTGAGGACTCTGATGTAAAGGGGGGACTGAGGACTCTGATGTAAAGGGGGGACCGAGGACACTGATGTAAAGGGGGGGACTGAGGACTCTGATGTAAAGGGGGGACCGAGGACACTGATGTAAAGGGGGGACTGAGGACTCTGATGTAAAGGGGGGACTGAGGACTCTAAAGTAAAGGGGGGGACTGAGGACTCTGATGTAAAGGGGGGACCGAGGACACTGATGTAAAGGGGGGACTGAGGACTCTGAATTAAAGGGGGGGCTAAAGATTCTGGTGTGGGGGGGGGGTATTGACCATGAAATTGCTGGATGACTCTGGACCTCCCTGTACAGAGCGGCCTCCCTCCTCCCCGGACTCCGTCCATCCACTTCATCACTCTGATTACTGCTCCGCAGGAAGGGTCGGGCCGGAGCTCCATCTCCATTCTCGGCTCCATGAATAAGTAATGGAGGAAAGTGTTTCAGGTAAATAGTTTCAGAATCCAGAGGGGGAGGGGGAGGGGGGCGGATTGGCTCGCCAAAGTAAACTTTCAGTAAATGGTTTCCGTATTCGGCGCTTTTCTCATCGCCATCCGCAGCCGAGCGTTTCCGCTGGCCTGACCTTTACCTCCAGCGGGCCGGAGTCCTCGCCCAGGATTGCTGCATGCGCAGAAAGATGCAATAAATATGCAAAGCGCCCACTAAGCAGCCGGCCTGCCGATCCGTCCGAATGAAGATAATAATAGAATTCGACCCGAGGCTCCCCCATCGCCCCCGGCAACAGATCAATATGTCGTTATGGCGCTAATGGCGGTTAAGGGAAGGATTAGGCAGAAGGAGCGGCATTTGGGGTTTTCCCGATACAAGGAGGCCCGTCAGTCGGAACGGCGGAACGCCAGAGCTGCGATTTTACTGCTTCCTGGGAAAGGTTGTTCTTTAAGAATTCGCCAAGTGAAAGCTACGAGATGACGAACGCGCTGGCGGGGGAACGTGCTTAACACAGATCCTCGTATCGCGATCCCGGCCCACCGGGGACTCTTCTTACTACATCCGCCAACATCACGAAGAACCGCCGACATTACGAGGAACCGGCGACATTACGAGGAACCGGCGACATTCTGAGGAACCGGCGACATTCTGAGGAACCGGCGACATTCTGAGGAACCGCCAACATTACGAGGAACCGGCGACATTACGTGGAACCGCCAACATTACGAGGAACCGGCGACATTCTGAGGAACCGGCGACATTACGAGGAACCGGCGACATTCTGAGGAACCGGCGACAATACAAGGAACCGGCAACATTACAAGGAACCGCTGACATTACGAGGAACCGGCGACATTCTGAGGAACCGGCGACATTCTGAGGAACCGGCGACATTACAAGGAACCGGCAACATTACAAGGAACCGCCAACATTACGAGGAACCACCTACATTACGTGGAACCGCCAATATTACGAGGAACCGCCAACATTGCAAGGAACCGCCAACATTACGAGGAACCGCCAATATTACAAGGAACCGCCAACATTACGAGGAACCGCCAACAATATGGGGAACCGCCAACAATACGGGGAACCGCCAACATTATTAGGAACCGCCAACAATATGGGGAACCGGCAACAATATTGGGAACCGGCAACATTACGAGGAACCACCTACATTACGTGGAACCGCCAATATTACAAGGAACCGCCAACATTGCAAGGAACCGCCAACAATATGGGGAACCGCCAACATTATTAGGAACCGCCAACAATATGGGGAACTGGCAACATTACGGGGAACCGCCAACAATATTGGGAACCGCAAACATTACAAGGAACAGCTAACAATATGGGGAACGGCAACATTACGGCGGGAAATAACGGGAAATAACGGTGTATAACCGGTTTTGGCCCGGTCACGAAGGGGTTAATACACAGTAACTAGAACCATAGAAAGAGATTAGACCCCCCAAGATCCTCAGACCCCCCGAGATCCTCAGACCCCCAATATCCTCAAACCCTCCCCCTGAGATCCTCAGACCCCTGAGATCCTCAGACCCTTCCCCCGAGATCCTCAGACCCCCGAGATCCTCAGACCCCCCCCCGAGATCCTCAGACCCCCCCCCGAGATCCTCAGACCCCCCCCCCGAGATCCTCAGACCCCTGAGATGCTCAGACCCCCCCATACACACGGAATGATGATTAGATACACTCGGTAACATTACACAGTTACAGGCGTCACATGATTGCGCCCGCGGGGCGAGGAGCTGCAGGAAGAGCGGGTGATGCAACACTTGGCAGGAGTGTCACCTGTACGGGGTGAGGCTTCCTGGCCTCCTGGGGGGGAAACATGCGATAATTGCACCTCTGGGCCTGCGATATCGCTCCCCCTCCCCCCCCCGGGACAAGTTGTTTTGAAGTGGAAAGAAGAAGAAAGATATTGTAACAGCTGGAAGGATGAGGCAGCGAGAGAACGGCAACCATGAGAAGAGATCGGAGGATGGGGGGGGGGGGCAGGATCCGAGTGTTGGGGTGCGATTGACGGGCATTAAAAACGCATGACTGAGCCGCGTTTTTATCACTCCCCCAACTGTCTCCCCCCAAAGGCAGCCTGTGACAAAAACGATCTCTCCTGTCATGTTCAGAGGGCAGTAACCCCCCCCCCCCAGTGCAATCCATTCAAGGCAACACAAATGCCCCCCCCCCCGCAACCGTGTGATGTCACCTCTTCTGTGACAGTCAAATGCCTCTGAAAATCGATCCAATCACGGATTACTTTTCAAGGGTGTGGCTGTTCGTTTGCAAGCCTGAAAATAAAGTTCCAAACCCGATCAGGAAAAAATCTCCGATCAGCTTCAGAAACGTTTATAAATTGGGAGATTTCATTATAATGATCCCTGGTGATCCTGCCATGAGGGGGCCTTGCTCAGGTACTTCCTGTTATAGGGTGACAACCCTCCATCCCTGACCCCCAAATGCATTCCTGCGTTGTCACCGTCACATGAGCTACAAGTGGAGGTTTCAGCACACAGACATGGCGCACTGCTATCACCATCTCCCATGGGGGTCCTTGTTCAGGCACTTCCTGGTCTAGGGTGACAACGCTCTGCTCCGCCTCTCAAATGTCCTTCTGCGTTGTCACTCTGGCATAAGGGATGAAGGCTACAAGGTTTTTAACAAACATTACACAGACAAGGACCACTAGTATCATCACCATCTGCCACGAGGGGTCCTTGCTCAGGCACTTCCTCTTATTGGGTGACAACGCTTCGTCCCTGACTCCCAACTGCATTCCTGCGTTGTCACCGTCACATGGGCTTCCAATGATGACTACAAGTGGATTTTTCACACGTTACACAGACATGGCCCACTGGTATCACCATCTGCCATGAGGGTCCTATCTTCTGTGGAGGTCCTTGTTCAGGCACTTCCTGGTCTAGAGTGACAACGCTTAGTCCCCGCCTCCCAACAGTGCTCCCGTGTTGTCACCCTGTCATAAGATGGTGACTGCAAGTGGGGGTTTCAGCACACATTGCACAGACATGGCCAACTGGTATCACCATCTCCCATGGAGATCCTTGTTCAGGCACTTCCTGGTCTAGGGTGACAACGCTTTGCCCCGCCTCCCAAATGTTTTTCTGCGTTGTCACCCTGGCATAAGGGATAAAGGCTACAAGTAGAGGTTTTTAACACACATTACACAGACAAGGCCCACTAGTATCACCATCTTCTATAGAGGTCCTTGTTCAGCCAGCCACCTTCTGGTCTAGGGTGACAACTCTCTGTCCCCGCCTCCCAACGGTGCCCCCGTGTTGTCACCCTGTCAAAAGGGGTAATGATGGTGACTACAAGTGAAGGTTTCAGCACACGTTACACAGACAAGGCCCACTGGTATCACCATCTCCCAAGAGGGTCCTATCTTCCATGGAGGTCCTTGTTCAGGCACTTCCTGTTATAGGGTGACAACGCTGAGTCCCCACCTCACAAATGTCCTCCTGCGTTGTCACCGTCACATGGGCTTCCAATGGTGACTACAAGTGAAGGTTTCAGCACACGTTACACAGACAAGGCCCACTGGTATCACCATCTCCCATGAGGGTCCTATCTTCTATGGAGGTCCTTGTTCAGGCACTTCCTGTTATAGAGTGACAACGCTCAGTCCCCGCCTCCCAAATGTCCTCCTGCATTGTCACCTGTCACACAAGCTTCTGATAATGACTGCAAGTTGTCTCTGTAACACACAATCTACAGGAACGGGCCACTGTCGCCACCATCAGGAAACCCGAGGAACGCCACGGAGCCGCCACTGGGGTGTATGGAGACAGGAAGTGGCTGCGAAGAGACTGCAGGAGAGCGGAAGCACGGAGATGGGAAGACAAGTATTTTATATGAATTATTTATGTAGACAGAAGAGAGGATCTAATCCTGAGATTTATGGAGAGTGGCGGCTGGAAAAAGCAATGCTGCTCATTCCAATCACTAGGAAATCTTAAAGCTGAAGTTTAATCTGCTTATATTTTCTCCCCTTCCCCCTCCCCTCCCCTCCCCTCCCCTCCCCTCCCCCTCCCCCATCAACATTCCGGTGAGATTGTTTTTGAAAATCCTTTCTGTCTCCATCACATATCTTATCACTCTGTGCTTCTCTATGCAATGCAGGCAGATCATGGCTGGTGGGATGGACTGGGAGGGGGCAGATCATGGCTGGTGGGATGGACTGGGAGGGGGCAGATCATGGCTGGTGGGATGGACTGGGAGGGGGCAGATCATGGCTGGTGGGATGGACTGGGAGGGGGCAGATCATGGCTGGTGGGATGGACTGGGAGGGGGCAGATCATGGCTGGTGGGATGGACTGGGAGGGGGCAGATCATGGCTGGTGGGATGGACTGGGAGGGGGCAGATCATGGCTGGTGGGAGGGGCCAGCAGAGGTCAGATCATTGCTGGTGGGAGGGGCCAGCAGGGGGCAGATCATGGCTGGTGGGAGTGGCCGGCAAGGGGGCTGTACATATCTTCCTGAAAACATCCCAGCCCCCCCCCCCAGCCTCAGTACCTCTCCGAGGAGCCCTCCGTTCTGATGCAAGCAGTGGGAGGAGTTATGCAAATATCAAAATGCCTTGATGGGTGGGTGTCAGTCTGGAGAAGTGGGTGTTCCTAGGCAGGCTTTATTTGCATAGGTAACGCCCACATGTGAGTGAAAGGGGCGGGACAGGCTAGGGGGAACGCAACCTGTGGCCCTCCAGCCCCATCATGCCTCTGCCTTTGAGAGTCACGCTTGTAACAGTCAACCTTGCAATGCATTATGGGACTTGTAGTTCTGCAACAGCTGGAGGAGCCGTACACCTGTGCAAGACTGAAGGGGAGGAGCCGTACACCTGTGCAAGACTGAAGGGGAGGAGCCGGCACACCTGTGCAAGACTGAAGGGGAGGAGCCGTACACCTGTGCAAGACTGAAGGGGAGGAGCCGGTACACCTGTGCAAGACTGAAGGGGAGGAGCCATACACCTGTGCAAGACTGAAGGGGAGGAGCCGTACACCTGTGCAAGACTAAAGGGGAGGAGATGCTACACCTGTGCAAGACTGAAGGGGAGGAGCCGGTACACCTGTGCAAGACTGAAGGGGAGGAGCCGTACACCTGTGCAAGACTGAAGGGGAGGAGCCGGTACACCTGTGCAAGACTGAAGGGGAGGAGCCGTACACCTGTGCAAGACTGAAGGGGAGGAGCCGTACACCTGTGCAAGACTGAAGGGGAGGAGCCGTACACCTGTGCAAGACTGAAGGGGAGGAGCCGGTACACCTGTGCAAGACTTAAGGGGAGGAGCCGGTACACCTGTGCAAGACTTAAGGGGAGGAGCCGGTACACCTGTGCAAGACTGAAGGGGAGGAGCCGTACACCTGTGCAACACTGAAGGGGAGGAGCCGTACACCTGTGCAAGACTAAAGGGGAGGAGACGCTACACCTGTGCAAGACTGAAGGGGAGGAGCCGTACACCTGTGCAAGACTGAAGGGGAGGAGCCGTACACCTGTGCAAGACTGAAGAGGAGGAGCTGTACACCTGTGCAAGACTGAAGAGGAGGAGACGCTACACCTGTGCAAGACTGAATGGGAGGAGCCGGTACACCTGTGCAAGACTGAAGGGGAGGAGCCGTACACCTGTGCAAGACTGAAGGGGAGGAGCCGTACACCTGTGCAAGACTGAAGGGGAGGAGCCGGTACACCTGTGCAAGACTTAAGGGGAGGAGCCGGTACACCTGTGCAAAACTGAAGGGGAGGAGCCGTACACCTGTGCACAACTGAAGGGGAGGAGCCGGTACACCTGTACAAGACTGAAGGGGAGGAGCCGTACACCTGTGCACAACTGAAGGGGAGGAGCCGGTACACCTGTGCAAAACCGAAGAGGAGGAGCCGTACACCTGTGCACAACTAAAGGGGAGGAGCCGTACACCTGTGCACAACTGAAGGGGAGGAGCCGTACACCTGTGCAAGACTGAAGGGGAAGACTGAAGGTCAGATATAAGACTGAAGGGGGGGCAGAGGGAGGGATTTAACCCTTTCCTATTCTAGTCCATCGTTCTGCATGTCACTCCATCACCCCGCAGCCCAGTGACGCGGCCTGACAATGGGGATTGAGGGACGCCATCACAGATCAGATTCTCGGAATATCTTCTCACACTCGTCCTCCATAACTCAAATCTTATTTTAGGCACGAATATAAATTCCTCCCCAGCAAATTATAAGCGTAAGAATTAATTGGATATGCAAATGAGATTATCTGGTCTATAAATCTAATTACGAAGCAATTTGTTCTGACAGTGAGAATGGGGACAAGACTCGCCCTTCAAAGAGCACCTGTCACCATACGGCGCGACATTCGGAGGGTCGGAACCGATGGGCGGGGGTGGGGTTATGGGGCCCCCGGGACAACATCTGGGACTTCTCAGATCATTTCTCACCTTCTTCAGTAATAGAAATTCTATCTGATTGGATAATTATTTGAGGACAATGTATCTTTTTTCTTGTTTTTATTAGAAGCAAGGCAAGTAGACTTCTTGACATTGATCGTTGTGGTGATCGAGGACAATGTATCTCTTTCAGAACTTTGTATCATTATGAAGATCGGATCAGTGAAGGGCGACAAATCCCTTCTTCTCTTCCGGTTGTAGTTTTGTCCTTGACCCATTTCCACCATTCCCAGAGGAAGGGATCGGGAATGTCACATGTTCTGCCGCTCATCCCATCCCCCACCTTCCTATAGATAATCTGATTGGACCGATCACTTTGATGGCCCATGTCTTCAATGTTATGATATCGGAGGTAGGACTGGGATCTACACATTAACCATAGACTGGATCGCACAGAGACATGGGGTGAACTGACCATTTGGGCACTGCCCGAGGGCCCCATGTCACTAGGGGTGCCAGGCTCAGTAAAACCAGGGACAGTATGTAAAAATCTGTGTTTTTTTTTTTACATCTGTCCCTGATATGTCCCCTACAAACATGCTTTTGATGTAAAAATCTTGAGATGTTAGCTGCCCCTCCTCTGCCCTGCCTCCTGGCATGGTGGCCATCTGTAAGCCCGGGGGCCCCATAATCTTCTATTGGCCGGGGGCCTCATGAGTTGTCAGTCCGCCCCTGGGGCCAGTAGATGGGGGTCAACCCTCTCAAGTAATGTCTAAGATCTCCATATCATAAAATTACAAAGTGCTCTCACCTAGCCAGGTCATGGTATGGTTAGCAGTCATTGGCCACATTCAGCTGGCCTTGTTTTGCAATATTGAAGCGTTTCAGCCATGGTGGCCTCCTCAGGTCAAATGAGTATTGGAGATCCGACAGCAATTCCCAACATTGTATCATTACTAAGATCAGAGAAGAGAAGGATGACAAATCCCATCGTCTCTTCCGGTTTGATATTTGTCCATGACCCTTTTCCACCATCCCGAACCAACCACAGAGGAAGTGGTGGGGAACATTATATGTTCTGCCGCTCATCCCATTCTGTATCTTCCGAATTACAGATGTTCTGGTTGGACGGATTGTTTAGATGATCTTTATCTGTCCAGGTCTGGGGGTTCTTCAATGTTATATCTGAGGAAGGATTGGGATCCATGTCTACACACAACCCAGAGTCATAGACTGGATCAGGACAGGAGGACACAGGGGCCAGTAGATGACGGTCAACTCCCTCAGGTATTGATAATGCCTAAGATCTCCACATCATAAATTACAAACTGCTCTGTAGAGGGTCTCATCTATCCAGGTAATTGGTATAGTCAGCAGTCATTGGTCACATTCAACCTTGTTTTGCAATGTTGAAGAGTTTCAGTCATGGAGGCTTCCTCAGGTCAACTGAGTATTGGAGATCGGAGAGCAATTCCCAACATTGCATCATTACTAAGATCAGAGAAGAGGAGAAGGATGAAGATAGTCCTTCAACGTTATGATAGCAGAGGCAGGATTGGGATCCATGTCTACACAAGACCCAGAGTCATAGACTGGATCAGGACAGGAGGATACAACGGCCAGTAGGTGGCGGTCAACTCCCTCAAGTATTAATAATAGAAGCCTGAGATCTCCATAAGTACTTTGTCTGTGGAAGATCTGACCTATTGATGTAATTGGTATAGTTAGCAGTCATCGGTCACATTCAACCTTGTTTTGCAATGTTGAAGAGTTTCAGTCATGGGGGCTTCCTCAGGTCAACTGAGTATTGGAGATCGGAGAGCAATTCCCAACATTGTATCATTACTAAGATCAGAGAAGAGGAGAAGGATGAAGATAGTCCTTCAACGTTATGATAGCAGAGGCAGGATTGGGATCCATGTCTACACAAGACCCAGAGTCATAGACTGGATCAGGACAGGAGGATACAACGGCCAGTAGGTGGCGGTCAACTCCCTCAAGTATTGATAATAGATTCCTAAGATCTCCATAACTGTTCTGTCTGTGGAAGATCTGATCTATTGAGGTAATTGGTATAGTTAGCAGTCATTGGTCACATTCAACCTTGTTTTGCAATGTTGAAGAGTTTCAGTCATGGTGGCTTCCTCAGGTCAACTGAGTGTTTGGGATCAGAGAACAATTCCCAACATTGTATCATTACTAAGATCAGAGAAGAGGAGAAGGATGAAGATAGTTCATCAATGTTATGATAGCAGAGGCAGTATTGGGATCCATGTCTACCCAAGACCCAGAGTCATAGATCGGATCAGGACAGGAGGACACAGGGGCCAGTAAGTAGTGGTCAACTCCCTCAAGTCTAGATAATAGATACCTGAGATCTCCATAACTTCTCTGTCTGTGGAGGATCTGACCTATCCAGGTAATTGGTATAGTTAGCAGTCATTGGTCACATTCAGCCTTGTTTTGCAATGTTGAAGAGTTTCAGTCATGGTGGCTTCCTCAGGTCAACTGAGTGTTGGAGATCAGAGAACAATTCCCAACATTGTATCATTACTAAGATCAGAGAAGAGGAGAAGGATGAAGATAGTTCATCAATGTTATGATAGCAGAGGCAGGATTGGGATCCATGTCTACCCAAGACCCAGAGTCATAGACTGGATCAGGACAGGAGGACACAACGGCCAGTAGGTGGCGGTCAACTCCCTCAAGTATTAATAATAGAAGCCTGAGATCTCCATAAGTACTTTGTCTGTGGAGGATCTGACCTATCCAGGTAATTGGTATAGTTAGCAGTCATTGGTCACATTCAACCTTGTTTTGCAATGTTGAAGAGTTTCCGTCATGGGGGCTTCCTCAGGTCAAATGAGTGTTGGAGATCGGAGAGCAATTCCCAACATTAGCTTTGCAAGTCCAACAACCAACATCTGTTCCAGATCTCTTAGCCCCATGGCCCTCCTCATTTCCTGGCTGGAGGATGTCCAGCATCTTCTAGCGCTTTTCTCCCCAGCCTAAATGTCCCTAGCCTGCCCCCAGGGAAGCACAGAGACCCAGTGATGACATCATTTGGTATAAAATAAGGTGTGTCATGGAAATTAAAGGTTTTACTTTAACAATGTCATTAGAATATTAATCTGTGAATCCCGTCAAGAAGTAGGAGGCGGCACCGCGTCTAAATAATGCAAATGTGACCCATGAAAGGGTCACCGTTCTCCGATTCCCCTCCCCCCCAGGAGTTCTCCGATTGATTTTACCGGAATCGCTCTTTAAATATTTGAAGCCGCCATCGCCAGCAAAATATTAATCCCATAAAAAAGGAATATATTGAATTAATCAGAAAGCGTTCCATCGTTATCAGCAAACACGACACTCCCCTCCCCCCAATTCTGGCAATAACCGCCGGCCCGCTCATTAAATATGAAGAGCCTTTAAATCTTCGAGGGCAGAAGGTACAGCGCCATTTAACCCGTCATAATGGCCGCCCTCTCCTGAAAACCATCGCAGCCCGGTCCCGGCAATCAGCGGCGGCGCGGATTCTAAAACAACAATCCTCCGTAAATTTCCCGTCACCCACCGGGAGTTTTGGATGCCGGCTCGCCTGGCCGCTCAGTGGCTTATTAATTCCGCTAAAAGCCGGACGGGTCTCCACTTTAAAATATTTCCAGGTCATGAAGTGCAAAATAACCGAAAACGGAGCCGATCCTTCGCATGCCGGCGCACTCCATTTCCTGATTAAATGATATCCAGGGTGATTACCGCCGAGCGCCGGGGCAAACGGGGCGCCGCACATTAATTGGCTCTATTTAAAAGGACCGCTAAAGTCCATTAATATTATTATTTTACACAAGAGAACACGGAATTATCTAGATAGATAGATAGATACCCTATATCACCAAAAGTATTGGGACGCTGGCCTTTACACACATGGGGCCAGATTCTCAAAGGACTTACGATTCTTAGAATCAGTTACGCATAGATTTGGCCAAGATACGAGCGGCGTAAGTCTCCTACGCCGTCGTATCTTAGTATCTAAGATATCTTAGTTGCATATCTACGCTGGCCGCTAGGCTTACGTCGTTTTACGCGTCGAATATGTAAATGAGCTAGATACGCCGATTTACAAACGTACCGCATTTTTTTACGTCGTTTGCGTAAAAGCGTATGTCCGGCGTGAAGTTAGCCCTGCTATATGAGGCGTATGTAAGTATGGACGTCGGGACAGCGTCGAATTTTCCGTCGTTTACGAAATACGTTCGCGAATAGGGCTTTGCGTAAGTTACGTTAACGTCTAAACCAATGAGTTGCGGCCTAATTTTGAGCATGCGCACTGGGATACGTCCACGGATGGCGCATGCGCCGTTCGGAAAAAGTGTCAATTACGTGGGGTCACGATTCATTTACATGGATCACGCCCCCTCTCTGCCTATTTTGAATTAGGCGCGGTTACGCCGGCCCTTTACGCCACGCCGCCGTAACTTTGGACGCAAGTGCTTTGAGAATACTGCACTTGCGTCCAAAGTTGCGGTGGCGCAAATACGATACGCTACGCCCCGCTCGAAGTTACGCCGCCATACGAGAATCTGGCCCATGAACTTTAATGACCCCCCAGTCTTAGTCCGGAGGGTTCAATATTGAGTTGGCTCCGCCCTTTCCAGCTATAACAGCTTCACCTCTTCTGGGAAGGCCGCCCACAACTTTTAGGGGTGTGTCTATGGGAAGGCCGCCCACAAGGTTTAGGGGTGTGTCTATGGGAAGACCACCCACAAGGTTTAGGGGTGTGTCTATGGGAAGATCTGTCCACAAGGTTTAGGGGTGTGTCTATGGGAAGGCCGTCCACAAGGTTTAGGGGTGTGTCTATGGACAGATCTGTCCACAAGGTTTAGGGGTGTGTCTATGGGAAGGCCGTCCACAAGGTTTAGGGGTGTGTCTATGGGAAGGCCGTCCACAAGGTTTAGGGGTGTGTCTATGGGAAGGCCGTCCACAAGGTTTAGGGGTGTGTCTATGGGAAGGCCATCCACAAGGTTTAGGGGTGTGTCTATGGGAAGGCCGTCCACAAGGTTTAGGGGTGTGTCTATGGGAAGGCTGTCCACAAGGTTTAGGGGTGTGTCTATGGGAAGGCCGCCCACAAGGTTTAGGGGTGTGTCTATGGGAAGGCTGTCCACAAGGTTTAGGGGTGTGTCTATGGGAAGGCCGCCCACAAGGTTTAGGGGTGTGTCTATGGGAAGGCCGTCCACAAGGTTTAGGGGTGTGTCTATGGGAAGGCCATCCACAAGGTTTAGGGGTGTGTCTATGGGAAGGCCGTCCACAAGGTTTAGGGGTGTGTCTATGGGAAGGCTGTCCACAAGGTTTAGGGGTGTGTCTATGGGAAGGCCGCCCACAAGGTTTAGGGGTGTGTCTATGGGAAGGCTGTCCACAAGGCTTAGGGGTGTGTCTATGGGAAGGCCGTCCACAAGGTTTAGGGGTGTGTCTATGGGAAGGCCGTCCACAAGGTTTAGGGGTGTGTCTATGGGAAGGCCATCCACAAGGTTTAGGGGTGTGTCTATGGGAAGGCCGCCCACAAGGTTTAGGGGCGTGTCTATGGGAAGGTTGGACCATTCTTCCAGAAGAGCATTTCTGAGGTCAGGGACTGATGGTGAGAAGCTCACAGTTTGCAGTGAAATAAGAGGAAGCCGTTTCAGTCCAGGAGAGGAGCCGGCACACCTGTGCAAGACTGGAGGGGGGATGGGGGGAGGATTGAAGACTGAGGGGGGCGGCGGGGGACGATAGAAAACTGGATGGGGATGGGGAGGATAGAAGACTGGAGGGGAGGCCGGAAGGGAGGATAGAAGACTGGAGGGGGGGCCAGAGCGAGGATAGCAGACTGAAGGGGGGTGGAGGGAGGATAGAAGACTGAAGGGGGGTGGAGGGAGGATAGAAGACTGGAGGGAGATGGAGGGGGATAGAAGACTGGAGGGAGATGGAGGGGGATAGAAGACTGGAGGGGGGGTGAAGGGAGGATAGGAGACTGGAGGGGGGGCCAGAGGGAGGATAGCAGACTGAAGGGGGATGGAGGGAGGATAGAAGACTAGAGGGGGGGATGGAGGGAGGAAAGAAGACTGAAGGGGGTATAGGGAGAGGATAGAAGACTGGAGGGGGGGTGAAGGGAGGATAGGAGACTGGAGAGGGGATGAGGGGAGGATAGAAGACTGAAGGAGGGGGGGATGGGGGGAAGATAAAAGACTGAAGGGGGAGGGGCCGGAGGTCGGTTATAAATAAGGCACAGTTTGCAGGTCGCTCCGATGCGTCTCGGGGGAAGTCGGAGGCGCTCGGCCTCCATATCCTGAGCTTGATCTGATTGGGGAGATATTACATGGCAGACATAACAAATTTGCGGGCAGCCCGGGGCGGCGGCCTCGCTCGGTAATTACCGGACCTTCCGATGAATGACTTTGTAGTTGAATTGGGAAAACTCGCGGAGACGCGGCGGACGGACCTGAAACCTTCGCCGTGTAATATGCAGATCAAAGGGAATGATTCATCAAACGGCGTTATCTCCAGTGACATAAACAAAAGCGCTTATTCCACGCCGAGCGCTACATCACACGCCATTAATTAGGCCCCCAAGAACCGCGCGCTGCCGCGTCCTAAATATTGCACGCGGCGCCGATTTATATTTTATACCTGGAGAAGGAAATCTAATAACCGACTGAGACGGGAAGAAAGTAGAAATATCAACTCCGCCCAATCCTCAGCCTTCTATCATACGTCATCCTGATAAATCTCTCCTTCCTGAGGATAGTGCCCCATCATTGGTGTCAGTGGGAAGAATAGTGTCCCATCATTGGTATCAGTGGGAGGAATAGTGTCCCATCATTGGTATCAGTGGGAGGAATAGTGCCCCATCATTGGTATCAGTGGGAGGAATAGTGTCCCATCATTGGTATCAGTGGGAGGAATAGTGTCCCATCATTGGTGTCAGTGGGAGGAATAGTGTCCCATCATTGGTGTCAGTGGGAGGAATAGTGCCCCATCATTGGTATCAGTGGGAGGAATAGTGTCCCATCATTGGTATCAGTGGGAGGAATAGTGTCCCATCATTGGTGTCAGTGGGAGGAATAGTGTCCCATCATTGGTGTCAGTGGGAGGAATAGTGCCCCATCATTGGTGTCAGTGGGAGGACTAGTGTCCCATCATTGGTGTCAGTGGGAGAAATAGTGTCCCATCATTGGTGTCAGTGGGAGGAATAGTGTCCCATCATTGGTGTCAGTGGGAGGAATAGTGTCCCATCATTGGTATCAGTGGGAGGAATAGTGTCCCATCATTGGTATCAGTGGGAGGAATAGTGTCCCATCATTGGTATCAGTGGGAGGAATAGTGTCCCATCATTGGTGTCAGTGGGAGGAATAGTGTCCCATCATTGGTGTCAGTGGGAGGAATAGTGTCCCATCATTGGTATCAGTGGGAGGAATAGTGTCCCATCATTGGTATCAGTGGGAGGAATAGTACCCCATCATTGGTGTCAGTGGGAGGTATAGTACCCCATCATTGGTGTCAGTGCGAGGAATAGTGTCCCATCATTGGTGTCAGTGGGAGGAATAGTGCCCCATCATTGGTGTCAGTGGGAGGAATAGTGTCCCATCATTGGTGTCAGTGGGAGGAATAGTGCCCCATCATTGGTGTCAGTGGGAGGAATAGTGTCCCATCATTGGTGTCAGTGGGGGGAATAGTGTCCCATCATTGGTGTCAGTGGGGGGAATAGTGTCCCATCATTGGTGTCAGTGGGGGGAATAGTGTCCCATCATTGGTGTCAGTGGGGGGAATAGTGTCCCATCATTGGTGTCAGTGGGGGGAACAGTGTCCCATCATTAGTGTCAGTGGGGGGAATAGTGCCCCATCATTGGTGTCAGTGGGGGGAATAGTGCCCCATCATTGTGTCAGTGGGAGGAATAGTGTCCCATCATTGGTGTCATTGGGAGGAATAGTGCCCCATCATTGGTATCAGTGGGAGGAATAGTGTCCCATCATTGGTATCAGTGGGGGGAATAGTGTCCCATCATTGGTGTCAGTGGGAGGAATAGTGTCCCATCATTGGTGTCAGTGGGAGGAATAGTGTCCCATCATTGGTGTCAGTGGGAGGAATAGTGCCCCATCATTGGTGTCAGTGGGGGGAATAGTGTCCCATCATTGGTGTCAGTGGGAGGAATAGTGCCCCATCATTGGTGTCAGTGGGAGGAATAGTGTCCCATCATTGGTGTCAGTGGGGGGAATAGTGTCCCATCATTGGTGTCAGTGGGGGGAATAGTGTCCCATCATTGGTGTCAGTGGGGGGAATAGTGTCCCATCATTGGTGTCAGTGGGGAGGAATAGTGTCCCATCATTGGTGTCAGTGGGAGGAATAGTGCCCCATCATTGGTGTCAGTGGGAGGAATAGTGTCCCATCATTGGTGTCAGTGGGGGGAATAGTGTCCCATCATTGGTGTCAGTGGGGGGAATAGTGTCCCATCATTGGTGTCAGTGGGGGGAATAGTGTCCCATCATTGGTGTCAGTGGGGGGAATAGTGTCCCATCATTGGTGTCAGTGGGGGGAACAGTGTCCCATCATTAGTGTCAGTGGGGGGAATAGTGCCCCATCATTGGTGTCAGTGGGGGGAATAGTGTCCCATCATTGGTGTCAGTGGGGGGAACAGTGTCCCATCATTAGTGTCAGTGGGGGGAATAGTGCCCCATCATTGTGTCAGTGGGAGGAATAGTGTCCCATCATTGGTGTCATTGGGAGGAATAGTGCCCCATCATTGGTATCAGTGGGAGGAATAGTGTCCCATCATTGGTATCAGTGGGGGGAATAGTGTCCCATCATTGGTGTCAGTGGGAGGAATAGTGTCCCATCATTGGTGTCAGTGGGGGGGAATAGTGAAAACATTCTGCCTATGAGGTGGGAGAGTTTCCCACACTCGGCTCTCTTCCAGCGAGTCGCCTTTTTCCTTACAGATCACGCGGCGCTGCGAGTCATTGTTTACGTTTCTAAGCGTCATTCTTCTGGAAGTGTCACCTCCGATGGAACGGCGCTTCTTCTGATAACAACGGAGTGACACGATGTGTATATATATATATATACACACACACACAAGTTAACCGGTTTCCCACCGGCTCCTGTATATTTATATTGGCACAGCTGGGCAAATATATATATATATATATATATATATATATATATATATATATATATATATACGTTACTTTCAAATTCCCGCCGTGCCACAAACTCCGTGCCCGCGGGACCCATGGACTCGATGTCCGCCGGTGTCCCGCGATTGGGTCACGGAGCTAAAGAACGGGGAGATCTCAGTGTAAACACAAAACCTCCCCGTTCCTCCTAGTGACAGGACACTGATCATCTGTTCCCTGACCTCAGGAGCAGCGATCAGTGACTTGTCACCCTTAGCCACACCCCCTAAAAGTTAGAATCACTCCCTAGGACATGCCGCCATTACAAATAAAAAAAATAATAATAAAAATGCCATAAAACTATCCCCTATTTTGTAGACGCTATAACAATCAATAAACGCTTATTGCGATTTTTTTTTTTTTACCCAAAATATGTAGAATAATAAGTATCGGCCTAAACTGAGGAAAACATTATTTTTTTAAATATATTTTTTGGGGATATTTATTATAGGAAAAAGTAAAAAAATATTGAATTTTTTTGCCAAATTCTCGCTCTTTTTTTTTTGTTTATAGCGCAAAAAATAGAATTAGATTTTTTTATATATTTTTGGGGATATTTATTATAGCAAGAAGTAAAAAATATTGGGGCAGATTCAGGTACAATTAGATTCTCGTAGAGTATCAGAAATACACTACGCCGCCGTATTTTACCTGGCTCTACGTGGAATCCAGGTAGATTTTGTCCAGTAAACGACGGCGGCGTAGTGTATTTCTCCTGGCGCAATCCATCTGCGCGAGTAGGGGGCGTGAAGCATTTAAAATAGGCGCGTTCCCGTGGCGATCGAACTGCGCATGCTCCGTTCCCAAATTTCCCGCCGTGCATTGCGCGAAATCACGTCGTTACGTCGTAGTAGCGTCGTTTACGTACATTCCTATTCCCGAACGAGTTACGTTAAAAAAAAAAAAATATATTTTAAAATCGACGCGGGAACGACGGCCGTACTTTACATGGGTTACGCACTGTTAGACCAGCAAAAAGCTCCTCTAACATTACGTAGCCAAAAAATGACGTAGGCGATTGCGAGGGACACTCGTACCTTCGTGGATCGCCGTAAAAAGTAATTTGCATATCCCGACGCATGAAAACGACGCAAACTCCTCCCAGCGGCCGCAAAAATATCGCAGTGTAGATCCGAAGGCTTACGAGGACGTAAGCCTCTCGGATCGAAGCCCGAAGCCGCCGTATCATGGTTTGAGGATTCAAACTAGTGATACGGCGCGCGGAATTTGAAATTACTCCTGTCTAACACCAGTTACACAGGCGTAATCGCTCTGTGAATCTGGGCCTTTGTTTTAAAAAAAAAAAAAAATTGGTCGCTCTATTTTTGTTTATAGCACAAAAAATAAAAACCGCAGAGATGATCAAATACCACCAAAAGAAATCTCTATTTGTGGGAAAAAAAAGAAGCCAATTTTGTTTGGGAGCCACGTCGCACGACCGCGCAATTGTCAGTTAAAGCGACGCCGCGCCGAATGGCAAAAAGCGCTCTGGTCTTTGGCCAGCCAAATGGTCCGGGGCTGAAGTGGTTAATAGTTAGTTATTTTTTCTAATTTTGCGGATTTTCTAATTTACGAATTGACATACTTATAATTTAATAGTTAGTAATAGTGAAGTTATTATTAGTTATTGTTTTCGGATTTTTCGAATTTCCACATTTTCGCATTTTCGAATTTACGAATTTTTTTAAACAGGTTTTTGTTAATTTGAATATTTTGTTCGGGAATGCGGCGAATCGCGCACGTTGTCTTCTGTGTGATCTATTCGAGGATCGGAATCCTGGAGGCTTTTCCTATTTCTTCGATACATTGTAACCCTTGTAAATGGACTTCTACATGAGAAATCTCTCACCAATCAATGAAATAACACGCATGTGGTAAACGCCGCGGTGAGATGAAAGCTCGAAGCCGGGGGTCGGCAACCTTTCCCACACCGAGTGTCAATTTACAAGCATTAGACAAGCGGCGCGCGCCGATAGCGTGCGTCACAGGCGTGGACTTTATTTTCACTTTTCGCACTCGTAGTTGTACCGATAACTCGTTAATTATTACAGGTTCACACGCGAAACGCGGTCACATGTAGTATTTGGGGTTTATTAATTAAATATTATTAACTTCTTCAACCCCGGAAGATTTGGCTGCCCAAAGACCGGGCCACGTTTTGGCGTCGCTTTAACCAACAATTGCGCGGTCGTGCGACGTGGTTCCCAAACAAAAACGGCGTCCTTATTTCCCCATAAATAGAGATTTCTTTTGGCGGTATTTGATCTCCTCTGCAGGTTTTTTTTCTCACTATAAACAAAAATAGAGCGACAATTTTGAAGAAAAAAAAACAATATTTTTTACTTTTATATAAAAAAATTTAGTCTGATACGTATTCTTCTACATGTCTTTGGTAAAAAAATAAAAAAAAATAAGCGTTTATTGATTGGTTTGTGCAAAATTTATAGCGTTTACAAAATAGGGGATCGTTTTATGGCATTTTTATTAATACATTTTTTTTGTCAGTAAGGCTGCTTTTACATTGAGGCGTGAGCCGCGGTGGCGGTATAGCAGCGCGATTTTTAGCGCTGCTATACCATCGTATTTACCGCGGTATTCGGCCGCTAGCGGTGCGGTTTTAACCCCCGCTAACGGCCGAAAAAGGGTTAATACCGCCCGCAATGCGCCTCTGTATGCGGTATTACTGCGGTTTTCCATTGATTTCAATGGGAAGGCGCGGTACAGGAGCGGTACAGGAGCGCGGTATAGGAGCGCGGTATAGGAGCAGTTTAGGAGCGCGGTATAGGAGCGGTATAGGAGCGCGGTATAGGAGCGCGGTATAGAAGCGGTATAAGAGCGGTATAGGAGCGGCTAGCAGGGCTTCTCGAATTGAGGCGGCAGCACCCCCGGTTCTCTTTTCCAGCGGGGCCCATGCCTGAAGCTGTTTAAGGGGCCAAATAATTCCTGAATGGCAGCCCTACGTAAGGGAGACCTTCCTCTGCTCAGTCGGGCTCTCCAGTCTGACAACATTACTGTAAACCAACCAGCGTTGATTAAATGAATTCAGCAAATCAAACAGCATAAAAGCAACTCGGCACGCCAGCACACATGCGTGATGACGACGGTGCCAAAGCCCACGCTTTACGCATTTCGTCCATATAGACATCCTCAGGGGGAATGAGAGATTCTCTATTTATCCCGAGACATAAAATTGTCACTGAGATAAAAAGTGAAGGAAAAATCCCAAAATGTTATAGTTGTCTGAAGATTGGGAGGTGAAGGAAAATCTTCCACTGGTCACAACTTTTGTGGGGATTTCCCCTCAAATTGGAGAGATTTCCCCTCCCTCTCTCTTTCTCTCTCTCCTCTCTTCTCTCCTCTCTCTATCTTCTCTCTCTCTCTCTTTGTTTCTCTCTCTCCTCTCTTCTCTCCTCTCTCTGTTTCTCTCTCTCTCTCTCTCTCTGGTTCTCTCTCTCTTTCTCTCTCTCTTCTCTCTCTGTTTCTCTCTCTCTCTCTCCTTTGTTTCCCCCCCTCTCTCTCTCTCTCTCTCTCTCTGTTTCTCTCTCTCTCTCCTCTGTTTCTCTCTCTCTCTCTCTCACTCTCTCTCCTCTCTCTCTGGTTCTCTCTCTCTTTCTCTCTCTCTCTCTCTTCTCTCTCTGTTTCTCTGTTTCTCTCTTCCCTCTCTGTCTCCTCTGTTTCTCTCTCTCTCTTCTCTCTCTGTTTCTCTCTCTCTCTCTCTCTCTCTCTCTCTCTCTCTCTCTCTCTCTGTTTCTCTCTCTCTCTCTCCTCTGTTTCTCTCTATCTCTCTCTCTCTCTCCCCCTCTTCTCTCTCTGTTTCTCTCTCTCTCTCTCTCTCTCCTCTGTTTCTCTCTCTCTCTCTCTCCTCTGTTTTCTCTCTCTCTCTCTCTCTCTCTCTCTCCTCTGTTTCTCTCTCTCTCTCCTCTGTTTCTCTCTCTCTCTCCTCTGTTTCTCGCTCTCTCTCTCTTCTCTCTCTCTCTCCTCTCTCTCTTCTCTCTCTGTTTCTCTCTTCTTTCTCTCTCTCTCCTCTGTTTCTCTCTCTCTCTCTATCTCTCTGTTTCTCTGTTTCTCTCTCTCTCTACTTTGTTTCTCTCTCTCTCTCCTCTGTTTCTCTCTCTCTCTCTCTCTCTCTGTTTCTCTCTTCTCTCTATGTTTCTCTCTCTCTCTACTTTGTTTCTCTCTCTCTCTCTCTCTCTCTCTCTCCCCTCTGTTTCTCTCTCTCTCCTCTGTTTCTCTCTCTCTCCTCTGTTTCTCTCTCTCTCTCTCTCTCTCTCTCTCTCTCTCTCTCTCTCTCCTTTGTCTCTCTCTCTCTCTCTCTCTCTCTCCCAGGGTTCTGACCACCCCCCACTCTAAAAAAAAATGCCTTTGATATTATCAGCTGTAATAAAAAAAAAAAAGAAAAGGTAATTGATGAATCGGAATGGAAACACTAAACGCGTTTTGCCTCTGTGCGCTCAGTCTTACGAGAAATGAAAATAAAATGAACACAAAGTAATTACAACAAAAAGAGATAAAAAATAAATAAAAAAAAGACACAAAAGAAAGGAATCAGCAGAAATGGAGGAGGGGGAGGAGCGAGAGGGCGCTGCGTTGGCTTCGGGGCACCGCCATCCATTTTTAAGATGAAATCGACACCTGCTTTGTGTTGTAACCCGCAATACGCGCCGTATTCTGACTTACAACACAAAGCAGGTGTCGATCTCATCTTAAAAATGGATGGCGGTGCCCCGAAGCCGACGCAGTGAAGCCGAAGCCAACGCGGGTAAACCAACGACTTGCGAAAGTTAGGTGTGACACGACACCCTCCGCTGCACTCTGTTAATTCCGATAGTAACTGCCGATGAAAAGTAACTGACACATTTTAATAAAGCTTCGCATTCAGTGATTGCCGACAAATTCTTCTGCTAGCGGCGGATATACACGGCGCCCGGCGTTGGTTAATACGTCCGTTTTTGGCTTTGAGGGTTAAGGAAGCTCCAGATTAGCGCCCTGCCAATGGTGCCAGCCGAGAGCGACGGTCACATAATGACTGACATATGCAATTCCGGCATTGATGATGTGACAGAGATACGAGACTCGATCGATCGCAGCCATATGAAGGGCAACAAAAAAACAATATCCGAGGGATCGGACTTTATTACCGTGTTAGAAGTTCCATTTCTAAATCTAAGGCCGATTGTGAGGGTCCAAATGCCGCGTTTTATACCCTTTTTTAGCCTTATATTATGATGTACGATTCCCGAAGTGCCACAGCGATGGAGCGGAAGAATGAATTCCATTGTTCTCATTGGCTGAGCGGCGTATGGCGCCTGTTATCCCCAAACTGGAAGAGCACAATTGTCTACAGTTGCCGAGATTCACAGACATCGGCGCATATTTATGCCGCCGCAGCGTATCCCTTTTAACCACTTCCATACCAGGCACTTACGCACCTTCCCGCCCAAGCCAATTTTTAGCTTTCAGCACTGTCGCACTTTGAATGACAATTGCGCAGTCATGCTACACTGCACCCAAACAAAATTGCCGTCCTTTTTTTCCCACAAATAGAGCTTTCTTTTGGTGGTATTTGATCGCCTCTGCGGTTTTTATTTTTTGCGCAACAACTAATAAAAGACTGAAAATTTAGAAAAAAAAATAAATTTTTATTTTTTTCTGTTAACTTTTTTGTAAATAAGTATGTTTTCTCTTTCAATTATGGGCACTTATATGGTGGCACTGATGGGCACTGATGAGGTGGTACTGATGGGCACTGATGAGGTGGTACTGATGGGCACTGATAGGCGGCGCTGGTATGCGGCACTGATGGGCACTCATAGGTGGCACTGATGGGCACTCATAGGCGGCACTGATGGGCACTCATAGGCGGCACTGATGGGCACTCACAGGCGGCACTGATGGGCACTCATGGGCGGCACTGGGAACTCATAGGCGGCACAGAATGGCACTCATGGGTGGCACTTATGGGGGGCACTGATGGGTACTTATGGGTGGCACAGATGGGCACTGATAGATGGGCACTGGGCATGGATTGGCACGGAGGGGTGGCACTGAAGGACACTGTGGGGTGGCACTGATGGACTTTGAGGGGTGGCACTGATGTATATGTTGCCAGTCAGTGCCCATGTGTGGGCACTGACTGGCATCTTTCTTATTTTTTTTTCCTGTTTTTTTTATTTTTTAAATCCTGTTTTGTTTTTTTTGTGTTTTTTTTATTTGTTTTGCCCTGCCAGTGTGGGCATCCCTGGTGGTCTAGTGTGGGCATACGAGGGGGGGCTGCGCTGATAAACAATCAGCGCGAACCCCCCCTGTCAGGAGAGCCGCCGATCGGCTCTCCTGTACTCGCGTCTGTCAGACGCGAGTGAGGAAGAGCCGTCGGCGGCTCTTCCTGTTTACATCGTGGTCAGCCGTGATTGGACACGGCTGATCACGTGGTAGCGAGCCTCCGCCGGAGACTCGTTACCGAGATCGGTGATGCAGGGTGTCAGACTGACACCCCGCATCAGCGATCGCCGCGCTGCGCGCCCCCCACGGGCGCGCTGCATGAAATCGTGCTGGACGTTTGAGAACGTCTAGTCACGATTTTTTAACCACTTCCCGGCCGTAAATCTGCTATTGGCCGGGCGGGAAGTGGTTAAGGACCGAGGGTGTTTTTCAGATTTCGTGTTTACGAGACTAAAACATTTTTTTTTTTGCTAGGAAATTACTTAAAACCCCCAAACATTATATATATATTTTCTAACACCCTAGAGAATGAAATGGCGGTCATTGCAATACTTTTTGTTACACCGAATTTGCGCAGCGGTCTTACAAGCGCACTTTTTTTGGAAAAAAAATCACTTTTTTGAACTAAAAAATAAGACAACAATAAATTCGGCCCAATTTTTTTTACATATTGTGAAAGATAATGTTACGCTGAGTAAAATGATACCCAACATGTCACGCTTAAAAATTGCGCCCGCTCGTGGCATGGCGTCAAACTTTTACCCTTAAAAATCTCAATAGGCGATGTTTAAAAAATTCTATAGGCTGCATTTTTTGAGATACAGAGGAGGACTAGGGCTAGAATTATTGCTCTCGCTCTAACGATCGCGGCGATACCTCACTTGTGTGGTTTGAACGCCGTTTTTATATGCGGGCGCTACTCGCGTATGCGTTCGCTTCTGCGCACGAGCTCGTCGGGACGGGGCACTTGAAAAAATTTTTTTGGGGGTTTCGGATTTATTTTTATTTCTTTTATTACCTTTTACACTGAAAAAAAAAATGTGATCACTTGTATTCCTATTACAAGGAATGTAAACATCCCTTGTAATAGAAAAAAGCATGACAGGTCCTCTTAAATATGAGATCCGGGGGTCAAAAAGACCTCAGATCTCATATTTAGGCTTAAATGAAAAAGAAAAAAGAAAAAAAGAAAAAGAAAAAAAGGTAAACAAAGAAATTGTCTCTTTAAGACGCTGGGCGGGACTGACGTTTTGACGTCACTTCCGCCCAGCAGGAACATATTTCCCTCACTCGCATCCCCGTACAGCAGACGAGCGGACCCAATCGCCTCCGCCGCTGCCAACGGCTAGAGCGGTGGGAGGAGGGGGGGCCCTCTCCCGCCACCGATAATGGCGATCTACGCCGGCGCAGCGAGGAGAGGCAAGCATGGAATTCACAAAGCAAATGCTCCCAACTCTGCGCCGGCGTAGCGTATATTTCGTTGGCGTAAGTGGAAGTGGGGTGAAAGTGGGCGTGATCCATGTTAATGAAGCGTGACCCCATGCAAATGATGGGCCGGGCGCCAGACAAGTACTTAAACTGGACTGCGCATGCGCACAACCACGTCGGAACAACTGCCTAAGATACGCCGGATCACTGCGTACGCCGTGAACGTAACCTACCCCCAGCCACACCCACGTCGGCCCATATTCACAGACGTCCAACGTACAATACGTAGGCTTGTGTTCCCTGGTCCATACCTTTGCATGGGTTGCGCCTCATCTATGGGGAATAACTTTACACCGGACGTAAAACTTACACAAACCTCGTATATCATGCGTCGGGTGCAAGTACGGTCGTGAATCGGCGTATCTCCCCCATTTCCATATTTGAATAGAAAATCAACGGGAGCGCCACATGCGTCCAGCGTAAATATGCGCCCACTCTACGCCGCCGTAGGCAAGTTACGTCGGTGGGATGAAGTCTGTTTTTAGGCGTATCTTAGTTTGTGGGTCCAGCGCACAGATACGACGGCGCATATTTGCACTTACGTGGCGTATCTGGAGATACGTTGGCACAAGTGCTTTGTGAATCCGGGCCGATGTCTCTATATGATGGAGGATTACCGAGACCCTTCACTGGAATTCCATACGTCGAACAATTTGGGGCGTGTCCCGGTACTTTATACTATTCATCTTCTTTTCATTGGCCTTGTTTTAGCAAATGAAATCCTGTTTTTCAACCATATTTAATTTACAAAAATGATCAAATGCTTTAGGGCCAAATACAGTACTGCCAACAAAGTAGTGAGGCCAAGTAGAGTAAAGGTATTGAGCAAGTTCAAGTGTGTCAACATATTTGGCAAGATTAAGTACTAGCAATATATTTCAGCATGTTCGGTGAGGCCAAGTACCATCAACATACTTAGTGAGGCCAAGTACAGCCAATATATTTGGTGAAGCCAAGTACCATCAACATATTTGGTGAGGCCAAGTACAGCCAACATATTTGGTGAAGCCAAGAACCATCAACATATTTGGTGAGGCCAAGTACCATCAACATATTTGGTGAAGCCAAGTACCATCAACATATTTGGTGAAGCCAAGAACCATCAACATATTTGGTGAAGCCAAGAACCATCAACATATTTGGTGAGGCCAAGTACCATCAACATATTTGGTGAGGCCAAGTACCATCAACATATTTGGTGAAGCCAAGTACATCAACATATTTGGTGAGGCCAAGTACCAGCAACATATTTGGTGAAGCCAAGTACCATCAACATTTTTGGTGAAGCCAAGTACCAGTAACATATTTGGTGAAGCCAAGTACCATCAACATATTTGGTGAGGCCAAGTACGTCAACATATTTGGTAAAGCCAAGTTCCATCAACATATTTGGTGAGGCCAAGTACCATCAACATATTTGGTAAAGCCAAGTTCCATCAACATATTTGGTGAGGCCAAGTACCATCAACATATTTGGTGAAGCCAAGTACCATCAACATATTTGGTGAGGCCAAGTACCATCAACATATTTGGTGAAGCCAAGTACATCAACATATTTGGTGAAGCCAAGAACCATCAACCTATTTGGTGAAGCCAAGAACCATCAACATATTTGGTGAAGCCAAGTACCAGCAACATATTTGGTGAAGCCAAGTAGCATCAACCTATTTGGTGAGGCCAAGTACCATCAACCTATTTGGTGAGGCCAAGTACCATCAACCTATTTGGTGAGGCCAAGTACAGTCAACAAATTTGGTAAAGCCAAGTTCCATCAACATATTTGGTGAGGCCAAGCACAGTCAACATATTTGGTAAAGCTAAGCACAGTCAACATATTTGGTGAGGCCAAGTACCATCAACATATTTGGTGAGGCCAAGTACATCAACATATTTGGTGAGGCCAAGCACAGTCAACATATTTGGTAAAGCTAAGCACAGTCAACATATTTGGTGAGGCCAAGTACCATCAACATATTTGGTGAGGCCAAGTACCATCAACATATTTGGTGAGGCCAAGTACCATCAACATACCGTATTTGCCGGCGTATAAGACGACCCCCTAATTTTCCAGCTAAAATTTTGGTTTTGGGATATACTCACTGTATAAGATGACCCCTCACTGTGCCATCTATATATGCCTCACTGTGCCATTCCATTCCCTGCCTCGACGATCTCCCTACCTTCTCCTGTTTGCAGATGATGTCAGACGGCGGGCATCCATTATTCAAAAGCCGCGCCTCCTCCTCAGGCTGTTCCGTGATAGGCGGAACACTCATTTTCCCAGCAGAGCCTCTGTTCAGTGTTCCACCTATCACAGATGTCTCCTTGTCCGAGAATGAGGATAAGAAGGCATCTGTGATAGGCGGAACACTGAACAGAGGCTCTGCTGGGAAAATTAGTGTCTGACAGACAGGTACCCGGCGTATAAGACGACCCCCAAATTTTGGGGCATGATTTTAGATGCAAAAAGTCATCTTATACGCCGGAAAGTACGGTATTTGGTAAAGCCAACTACCATAAACATATTTGGTGAAGCCAAGCACAGTCAACACACTCGGCAAGGTCAAGTAAGTCAAAATATTTAATGAGGCCAAGTACTGTCAATATATTTGGCAAGGTTAAGCATGTCAACACATTTTGTGAGGCCAAGTATCATCAACATATTTGGTAATAGAGTGTGTTGGCGAGTTTGGTTGTTTTTGGACATAGGAAATGCTGGAAAGCCTTCTGGCGTATGACCAACCTTTTTAGAGAGAGACCCCCTCTAGATTTGGAGGCCATTCCATTGCTGCCCAGTCTCCAGAAATGACTCCTATTCTGGTTAGACAGAAAACCCCACACAATAATTCAAAGCTGTGCTGAATCTGGCACCCCTTCCTCCAGGCCGGCAATGGTGGGCTCCAGTTCTGGAAGGAAGCCCTGGCTATGTGGTGGGTAACCAAAACTCTGGCAGGTTATCTTTAACAAAAATGGTTTACAAAAAGCAGCAAGATGTTACCAGGTATAGAGTAACGGGGGGGACCCCCCCCCACCCCCCCGTGTGACAGGACCTCATCACGGTGTTCCTACAAGCGTGTAGCCCGCCAAGTCACAACGTGTAATCTGTCAACGCTCACCCCTGACAGCCTGCCGACAGATGACACGGTAACAAGTGTAACATCAACTGTAACATCTAATGGAGCATCAAATTCACACTAAAAAGAACATCTGAGATCTTTTAAACTTTAATAATGTAATAATTTTCCACGTTCTTATTATTACATTGTTAGCGGTCCAGTGTGTGCTTGCTTTGTACTCATAAAAACTAGATGTTCTCATGTCTATGGAGCAGTTGGCACAATTTTAAAGGTTATGTTCCCATTTTCCAGAAAATCGTCTATGCAGTTAGGGGCCCCCAAAATTGTGAAGCTTTGTAAAATGTTCATTGATATTATTGTCCTACCTTTAGGCCATTGGGGACCCCTGGAAGCCCGGCCAAAAAAAACTCCCTCTTCACCTCCCTCTTAATTCTAAAACACGGTCTGGAGGGGGCGGGGTGGGGGCAGAAATTCCGCCCACACCATGTTATTGCCAAAAAATCATAAAATTTTAATTTCAAATGTATAATTTGTATGACAATTTAAAACAGTTTATTGATATTATTTATTTTTATTCTGTATCCCAAAGGCTGTGATTTTTTTTTTAACGTTGAACATGTGACCAGCAACTCAGGACCAGAAGCTCCTCCTACTTATGTTTCCCTGCGTACAGGCTGGGAGAGAGTCGGGTCATGTGACCTTGGGATATCTATTAGGAAGATTCTTACATTTTTTTAAATTAAAATAATTACAGAGTCGTCATCTACGTAGAGAAATAGAAGGGAGAATGTACATTACACAGCGCGTGTGTAGTATCACTTTAAATTATAGATTTAGTTAAGTTAAGTGTTGGGTTTTGGGGAAGGTTAAGTGTCGGGCTCTGGTAAGGGTTAAATGTTGGGTTTTGGGGGATTAAGTGTTGGATTCGGGGGAGGGGCGGTTGGGTTTCAAGGAGGATTAAGTGTTGGATCTCCAAGAGGGTTAAATGTTGGGTTTCTAAGAATTTTAAATATTGGGTTCTGGGGAGAGTTAAGTGTTGAATTTCAGGGGGGTTTGGGTTTCAGGAAGGGTTAAATGTTGGATTTCAGGAAAAGTGAAGTGTTAGGTTTCCAAGAGGGTTAAATGTTGGCTTTTGGGGAGAGCTAAGTGTTGGATGTCAGGGATAATTACATGTTGGCTTTTGGAGAGGAGGCTTAACTTATGGATTATGGCGAGATTTAAGTGTTAGATTTTGGGGAAGGTTAAATTTTGGATTTCGGGAAGAGTTAAGATTTGGATTTCAGAGAGGGTTAAATGTTGCGATTTCAGGGAGGATTGAGTGATAGACTTTTGAAAGGGTTAATTGTTGAGTTTCAGAGAGTGTTAAATGTTGGGGTTTGGGGAGAGCTAAATGTTGGATTTGAGGGAGAATTAAGTGTTGGCTTTGGAAGTGGATTAACCTTTGGATCTCAGAAAGGGTTAAGTGTTATGTTTTTGGGAACAGTTAAGTGTTGGGTTTCTGGGAAGGGTTAAATGTTGGATTTGGGGGAGGGTTACGTGTAGGGTTTCCCGGAGGGTTAAATGTTGGGTTTCTGGAGGGGTAAAGTGTTGGGTTTCTGGAGGGGTTAAAACTTGAATTTCGGGGATGGTTAAATGTTGGGTTTCTGGGAGGGTTAAGTGTTGGGTTTCTGGAGGGGTTAAAACTTGAATTTCAGGGAGGGTTAAATGTTGGATTTGGGGGAGGGTTACGTGTAGGGTTTCCGGGAGGGTTAAGGTTTCTGGAGGGGTTAAATGTTGGATTTGGGGAGGGTTACGTGTAGGGTTTCCTGGAGGGTTAAATGTTGGGTTTCTGGAGGGGTTAAGTGTTGGGTTTCTGGAGGGGTTAAAACTTGAATTTCAGGGAGGGTTAAATGTTGGTTTTTGGGAAGGGTTAAATGTCAGATTTCGGGAAGGGTTAAATGTTGGGTTTCGGGGAGGGTTAAATGTTGAATTTTTGGAAGAGTTAAGTGTTGGGTTTCAGGAAGGGTTAAATGTTGGGTTTCGGGAAGGATTAAGTGTTGGATTTCGGGGGGGGGGGGGGGGGGGGGGTTAGGTGTTGGGTTTCAGGAAGGGTAAATGTTGGGTTTTGGGAAGGGTTAAATATTGGATTTTGGGAAGAGTCAAGTGTTGGATTTCGGGGGGGGGGGGTTAGGTGTTGGGTTTCAGGAAGGGTTGGATTTTGGGAAGAGTTAAGTGTTGGGTTTCAGGAAGGGTTAAATGTTGGGTTTCGGGAAGGGTTAAGTGTTAGATTTCGGGGGGGGGGGGGGCTAGGAGTTGGGTTTCAGGGAGGGTTAAATGTTGGATTTTGGGAAGGGTTAAAGGTTGGGTTTTTGGGGGTTAAGTGTTGGGTTTTCGGGGGTTAAGTGTTGGGTTTTGGGGGGGTTAGGTGTTGGGTTTCAGGGAGGGTTAAATGTTGGATTTCAGGGGGTTAAATGTTGGATTTTGGGAAGGGTTAAGTGTTGGTTTCAGGGGGTTAAGTGTTGGGTTTTGGGAAAGTTTAAGTGTTAAGGCCTCCTAAGCCATCAGAGATAAATCCGATGTCTGGTACGTTGAGGGAAGATATTTGAGATTTTCTTCTTTCACCACCAGTAATTGTGCCGAGAATTACTGCACCGCCAACACCCTAGCATTCAGTGCCAAAAGCCAACACACCGATAATGGACAGCTGAGTCATGAAAGAAGGGGCCACATGAACTCATCCAGAGCCGGTGATGGGCTGAAGGTTTGAGGCTCATAGAACCTCATCGAGGTCACGAGCTTCTGGTGACCCCAATGCCTCCACTCTAAGAAATAAAGGTCTTCAGACAACAAAGCTGACATCAAGGGCAGCCGGATAATGCCACAGATATAAAAACACACATTCTGGGCAAAGCAGCGCCAGATGCGCAGCCCAACTCCTCGCCTTTTGTACGCTGCAGAATGTGAGGCCGTCAGGCACATGTCAGCAGAAGCCGAGCCAGAGAGCCTACGAGCTTCCTAATTGGCCCCCAAAGTGGGACCTGAATTCCCCGAAGCACGGCAAGAAGTATTTTTAATACCATGAACTGTGAATGGATACCTTACCTGCCAGACACACGAACCAGCGAAACGCCAGCAGTTTCCATAGCAACCTCATCCTCGTTCGGCGGGTTCCAATGCTTCTTCTCCGGCCACTGGGATCTGCAGCGAGTTTACACGTTTATCTGTGGAAGAGAAAACAGAAAGAGAGGAAGTTTATCATTTTCTGTCCGTTGTACCAAGACCGTCGGCAGCCGTCATTGCCCCCCCCCCTTCGCTGCTACCCGATCGATCGCTGTTTTACCTTCCTTGCAGTGCCGGCCTGAGAAAAAAGCAATCAGTCGGCACGATACGGGTGACCTAGATCTGGCAGCGCACCTATTGCATTAATCCGGTAAAATACAGGCACACACTCCGGCCTGGAAATATTAGAGACCCCCCCCCCCCCCCCATAGTATTGATGTTAGGTGGATCCTGTGATCAATCGTAACGTAATACTCCATCATTTGTTAAAACCTCTGCTGGGAACGCCACAGATTTTATCTATACAGCAACAAACTGCAGGGCCCCGCCGATCCAACTCTGCGAGACAAGGAGAATCCCTCACATCACTGATCTTTAGAGTGATCCTGACATTTACAGAGGCAGCCATCTTGTGGGCGGTACAATTGGGGGAATGCAGCCTATCCAATCACTAGAGAGCGGTGACATCACTGAGAATGCAGCCTATCCAATCACTAGAGAGCGGTGACATCACTGAGAATGCAGCCTATCCAATCACTACAGAGCGGTGACATCACTGAGAATGTGTCCTATCCATTCACTAGAGAGCGGTGACATCACTGAGAATGCAGCCTATCCAATCACTAGAGAGTGGTGACATCACTGAGAATGCAGCCTATCCAATCACTAGAGAGCGATGACATCACTGAGAGTGCAGCCTATCCATTCACTAGAGAGCGATGACATCACTGAGAATGCAGCCTATCCAATCACTAGAGAGCGGTGACATCACTGAGAATGCAGCCTATCCAATCACTAGAGAGCGGTGACATCACTGAGAATGCAGCCTATCCAATCACTAGAGAGCGGTGACATCACTGAGAATGTGTCCTATCCAATCACTAGAGAGCGGTGACATCACTGAGAGTGCAGCCTATCCAATCACTAGAGAGCGGTGACATCACTGAGAATATGTCCTATCCAATCACTAGAGAGCGGTGACATCACTGAGAGTGCAGCCTATCCAATCACTAGAGAGCGGTGACATCACTGAGAATGCAGCCTATCCAATCACTAGAGAGCGGTGACATCACTGAGAATGTGTCCTATCCAATCACTAGAGAGCGGTGACATCACTGAGAGTGCAGCCTATCCAATCACTAGAGAGCGGTGACATCACTGAGAATGCAGCCTATCCAATTACTAGAGGGCGGTGACATCACTGAGAATGCAGCCTATCCAATCACTAGAGAGCGGTGACATCACTGAGAATGCAGCCTATCCAATCACTAGAGAGCGGTGACATCACTGAGAATGCAGCCTATCCAATCACTAGAGAGCGGTGACATCACTGAGAGTGCAGCCTATCCAATCACTAGAGAGCGGTGACATCACGGTGCAGCCTACATCTAGAGACTGACATCAGAATGCAGCCTATCCAATCACTAGAGAGCGGTGACATCACTGAGAATGCAGCCTATCCAATCACTAGAGAGCGGTGACATCACTGAGAATGCAGCCTATCCAATCACTAGAGAGCGGTGACATCACTGAGAATGCAGCCTATCCAATCACTAGAGAGCGGTGACTTCACTGAGAGTGCAGCCTATCCAATCACTAGAGAGCGGTGACATCACTGAGAATGCAGCCTATCCAATCACTAGAGAGCGGTGACATCACTGAGAATGCAGCCTATCCAATCACTAGAGAGCGGTGACATCACTGAGAATGTGTCCTATCCAATCACTAGAGAGCGGTGACATCACTGAGAGTGCAGCCTATCCAATCACTAGAGAGCGGTGACATCACTGAGAATGCAGCCTATCCAATTACTAGAGGGCGGTGACATCACTGAGAATGCAGCCTATCCAATCACTAGAGAGCGGTGACATCACTGAGAATGCAGCCTATCCAATCACTAGAGAGCGGTGACATCACTGAGAATGTGTCCTATCCAATCACTAGAGAGCGGTGACATCACTGAGAATGCAGCCTATCCAATCACTAGAGAGCGGTGACATCACTGAGAGTGCAGCCTATCCAATCACTAGAGAGCGGTGACATCACTGAGAATGCAGCCTATCCAATCACTAGAGAGCGGTGACATCACTGAGAATGCAGCCTATCCAATCACTAGAGAGCGGTGACATCACTGAGAATGCAGCCTATCCAATCACTAGAGAGCGGTGACATCACTGAGAGTGCAGCCTATCCAATCACTAGAGAGCAGTGACATCACTGAGAATGCAGCCTATCCAATCACTAGAGAGCGGTGACATCACTGAGAATGTGTCCTATCCAATCACTAGAGAGCGGTGACATCACTGAGAATGCAGCCAATCCAATCACTAGAGAGCGGTGACATCACTGAGAATCCAGCCTTGGATACTTGGCCTGTATCCTGACACTGCCTCTGCCCTGTGTTCCTGTACTGAACTGCTTTCCTGATAACTGGCCTCAGTCAATCCCTGCCTTCTGATGTAGTTCCTTGCTGCCCGTCTGTTGCTGACCTGAGAGTGGCCTATCCAATCTTGCCTATTGCTGACCTGAGAACGCCTGTCCAATCTAGAGAGCTGACACAACCTCTGCCCTGTGTCCCTGTACCTCACTGCCTAGCTGTTAACTGACCTCAGCCTTTCCTAGCCTTCTGATTTAGCTCCTTGCTGCAGCCGCCTGTTGCTGACCTTGGCCTATTTCTGGAAACTGTCCCTGCTTTATGTTCCTGTACCTGATTGCTGATGTTTGGCCTGTATCCTGACACTGTCCCTGCCTTCTGATTTAGTACTGCCCGTCTGTTGCTGACCTCAGCGTGTATCCTGACACTGTCCCTGCCTTCTGATTTAGTACTGCCCGTGTGTTGCTGACCTCAGCGTGTATCCTGACACTGTCCCTGCCTTCTGATTTAGTCCTTGCTGCCCGTCTGTTGCTGACCTCAGGGTGTATCCTGACACTGTCCCTGCCTTCTGATTTAGTACTGCCCGTCTGTTGCTGACCTCAGCGTGTATCCTGACACCTCTGCCCTGTGTCCCTGTCCCTGCTAGCTTCTGACCTCAGCCTTTTAGCCTTCTGATTTAGCTCCTTGCTGCAGCCCTGTTGTGACCTGCCTATTTCTGGAAACTGTCCCTGCTTTATGTTCCTCAGCTGATGTTTGGTGTATCCTGACACTGTCCCTGCCTTCTGATTTAGTACTGCCCGTCTGACCTCAGCGTGTATCCTGACTGTCCCTGCCTCTGATTTAGTACTGCCCGTGTGTTGCTGACCTCAGGTGTATCCTGACACTGTCCCTGCCTTCTGATTTAGTACTGCCCGTCTGTTGCTGACCTCAGGGTGTATCCTGACACTGTCCCTGCCTTCTGATTTAGTACTGCCCGTCTGTCAGCGTGCTGACCTCACTGCCCGTCTGTTGCTGGGTGTATCCTGACACTGTCCCTGCCTTCTGATTTAGTACTGCCCGTCTGTTGCTGACCTCACTGCCCGTCTGTTGCTGCGTGTATCCTGACACTGTCCCTGCCTTCTGATTTAGTACTGCCCGTCTGTTGCTGACCTCACTGCCCGTCTGTTGCTGGGTGTATCCTGACACTGTCCCTGCCTTCTGATTTAGTACTGCCCGTCTGTTGCTGACCTCAGGGTGTATCCTGACACTGTCCCTGCCTTCTGATTTAGTACTGCCCGTCTGTTGCTGACCTCAGGGTGTATCCTGACACTGTCCCTGCCTTCTGATTTAGTACTGCCCGTCTGTTGCTGACCTCAGGGTGTATCCTGACTGCCCGTCTGTTGCACTGTCCCTGCCTTCTGATTTAGTACTGCCCGTCTGTTGCTGACCTCAGGGTGTATCCTGACACTGTCCCTGCCTTCTGATTTAGTACTGCCCATCTGTTGCTGACCTCATCGTGTATCCTGACACTGTCCCTGCCTTCTGATTTAGTACTGCCCGTCTGTTGCTGACCTCAGCGTGTATCCTGACACTGTCCCTGCCTTCTGATTTAGTACTGCCCGTCTGTTGCTGACCTCAGGGTGTATTCTGACACTGTCCCTGCCTTCTGATTTAGTACTGCCCGTCTGTTGCTGACCTCAGCGTGTATCCTGACACTGCCTTATGTTCTTGTACCCCACTGATGTTTGGCTTGTGTTCTGGCTGTGCTTCTATCCAATCAGGTGCAGCCATCCTCCTGTATCTGGTTCTTCCCCCGGTGCCCCCCAGTGGTTCTGCCTCCAACATTGGCCCTTGTGCCCCTTGTGACCTCACGTCCCCTCCCCCCATCACCACTACCAGGTTGTTGGCCTACAGCAGGGGTCTTCAATCTTTGGCCCTCCAGTGGTTCAGGAACTACAATTCCCATCATTCCCGGTCATGTCTGTGAATGTCAGAGTTTTGCAATGCCTCATGGGACATGTAGTTCCACAACAGCTGGAGGGCTGTAGTTTGGAGATCCCTGGCCTAGAGGTACAGGAGACACGCCCCCCTCATCTCCATCAGGCATGTGACACTCTCCTTATCCTTCTAACTCACTTCCTATTGGCTAAAACAAAAACACGCCAGTTGGGAAAAAACTCCTGAAAATCTGTAAAATGTTCCAGAAACACCTGAAAACTCCCCTCTGTGTTCCCAACAAAAGGGTCCGAGGACTGGAGGCCGGAAGAGGCCGGGGTGGGAGGACTGGAGGCCGGAAGAGGCCGGGGTGGGAGGACTGGAGGCCGGAAGAGGCCGGGGTGGGAGGACTGGAGGCTGGAAGAGGCCGGGTGGGAGGACTGGAGGCCGGAAGAGGCAGGGGTGCGAGGACTGGAGGCCAGAAGAGGCCGGGTGGGAGGACTGGAGGCCGGAAAAGGCAGGGGTGTGAGGACTGGAGGCCAGAAGAGGCCGGGTGGGAGGACTGGAGGCCGGAAGAGGCCGGGTGGGAGGACTGGAGGCCAGAAGAGGCCGGGGTGGGAGGACTGGAGGCCAGAAGAGGCCGGGGTGGGAGGACTGGAGGCCAGAAGAGGCCGGGGTGGGAGGACTTGGGGTAAGAAGAGGCCGGGGTGGAAGGACTGGAGGCCAGAAGAGGCCGGGGTGGGATGACTTGGGGCCAGAAGAGGCCGGGGTGGGAGGACTTGGGGCCAGAAGAGGCCGGGGTAGGAGGACTGGAGGCCAGAAGAGGCCGGGGTAGGAGGACTGGAGGCCAGAAGAGGCCGGGGTAGGAGGACTGGAGGCCAGAAGAGGCCGGGGTGGGAGGACTGGAGGCCAGAAGAGGCCGGGGTGGGAGGACTGGAGGCCAGAAGAGGCCGGGGTGGGATGACTTGGGGCCAGAAGAGGCCGGGGTGGGAGGACTGGAGGCCAGAAGAGGCCGGGGTGGAGCTGAGATCTGTGTCTCTGGGTGCGTCTCAATCACCAACAGAAACCTTTCATATACCCAACACAACCCCCCCCCCCCAACTACCATCACCCTCCCCCCTTCACTGCACAATGAGCACTTCAAGAGCCAGTTCAGGAAATTCTATTATTTTTATTAGTATTATTATATTGTTCTGCTGACAACAGATTAGAGGCCCAGCGAAGCCTCCGATGGTTGATAGACGGCGACATTCCCGGGGAAATAACGTTACAATGTCGGTGAATTTCATCAATGATACCGAAACTCCGACCCGGGATTTCATCAACGCCTCACCGCTGTGCGCCGGCCCCCGCGGGGCGACAACAATGTAACATTTCATCATCATTATCACTTCCACAACATCCCTGCAACACGGCCAGCACATTGCAGAGATCAGTTCAGAATATTAACCCCATCATAGCCTCCCATCACAGCCTCCCTCTACAGCCTCCATCACAGATCACCATCACAGCCTCCATCACAGATCACCATCATAGCCTCCATCACAGCCTCCCTCTACAGCCTCCATCACAGATCACCATCACAGCCTCCATCACAGATCACCATCATAGCCTCCATCACAGCCTCCCTCTACAGCCTCCCTCTACAGCCTCCCTCTACAGCCTCCATCACAGATCACCATCATAGCCTCCCTCTACAGCCTCCCATCACAGCCTCCCATCACAGTCTCCATCACAGTCTCCATCACAGCCTCCCACTACAGCCTCCCATCACAGATCATCACTACAGCCTCCCTTTACAGATCATTATCACAACCTCCCATCACAGCCTCCCACCACAGCCTCCATCACAGATCACCATCACAGCCTCCATCACAGATCACCATCATAGCCTCCATCACAGCCTCCCTCTACAGCCTCCCTCTACAGCCTCCATCACAGATCACCATCATAGCCTCCCTCTACAGCCTCCATCACAGCCTCCATCACAGATCACCATCATAGCCTCCCTCTACAGCCTCCATCACAGCCTCCATCACAGATCACCATCATAGCCTCCCATCACAGCCTCCCTCTACAGCCTCCCATCACAGCCTCCCATCACAGCCTCCCTCTACAGCCTCCATCACAGGTCACCATCACCACCTCCCACTACAGCCTCTTATTACAGGTCACCATCACACCCTCCCACTACAGCCTCCCATCACACCCTCCCACTACAGCCTCCCATCAAAGATCACCATAACAGCCTCCTATCACAGCCTCCTACTGCAACTTCCCTTCACAGCCTCCATCACAGCCTCCATCACAGATCACCATCATAGCCTCCCATCACAGCCTCCCTCTACAGCCTCCCATCACAGCCTCCCTCTACAGCCTCCCATCACAGGTCACCATCACAGCCTCCCATTACAGATCACCACTACAGCCTCCCTTTACAGATCATTATCACAACCTCCCATCACAGCCTCCCACTACAGCCTCCCATCAAAGATCACAATAACAGCCTCCTACTACAGCCTCCCATCAAAGATCACAATAACAGCCTCCTACTACAGCCTCCCATCACAGGTCACCATCACAGCCTCCCTTTACAGATCATTATCACAACCTCCCATCACAGCCTCCCACCACAGACTCCCCTTACAGCCTCCATCACAGGTCACCATCACAGATCACCATAACAGCCTCCCACTACAGCCTCCCATCACAACCTCCGATCACCACTACTCCTGTCAGCCTTGTAACAGAACCGTCACACGCCCCCCCCCCTCACCATCCCTGGAAGCCGCCCCTCCTCCCCCCTTATCCCGGCCCAGGGATCGGTTCCTAGACGACGGATCGGCTCGTCGCCGGGAAAAATACGTGAAACGTTTGCGTTCTTTGCGGTTTTGCCACCTTTGTTTTAAAATCAATCGCCTTCTTTTATTCTATAAAAGGGTTCAAATAAAAATAAACAAATCGGCGGCGTTCCTTCAGACGCGGAATCCCCCTTTATTACGGGCGCCTCGCTCTCGGCGCGCTCCTGGAGTGCGATCGTCTCGGCGACGCGGATATCTCCTCTCCAATCAGACGCTGCCCTTTCCTCTCGGTCCTGCTCTCCTCGCCCCCCCCCCTCCCCTCCCCCGTCTCTCTGAAGATTACGGAGCTGCGCCGGCGCTTTAATGCCGTTCGAAAATCTTCTGGTTTCAGCTGCAAATTAATTGCAATTTGTGTGATGAAGGCGGATTTACCGGAAGCCTCCTCTGCGCATCCGACGCCAAAACTTCGGGGCCGATGTCTCCAGTCAGCGGAAACGGCGCCCACGTCCCCTCCCCCCCGGAGACCGCGAGAACGCTAATTACCAATAATTATATCCAAACAATGACGTCTGATTTCCACCAATTTATAATCAATAAGTTACGGGGAACACGCGGCTTAAATCTGGACCCTCAACGTGTGGAATTCCCAACGCGTTTCGCCTTTTCAGAGGGGCGGCGATGACCTGAAGATGAGACAATCCTACAAAATGTTACCAATCCAACGATTCTCACCTTCAGCCCCATCCATGTCTCCATGTCTCCATCCATCCATCCATCCATCCATGTCTCCATCCATCCATCCATCCATCTATCCATGTCTCCATCCATCCATCCATCCATCCATGTCTCCATCCATCCATCCATGTCTCCATCCATCCATCCATCCATCCATGTCTCCATCCATGTCTCCATGTCTCCATCCATCCATCCATCCATCCATGTCTCCATCCATGTCTCCATCCATCCATCCATCCATGTCTCCATCCATCCATCCATCCATCCATCTATCCATCCATGTCTCCATCCATCCATCCATGTCTCCATCCATCCATCCATCCATCCATCCATCCATGTCTCCATCCATGTCTCCATCCATGTCTCCATCCATCCATCCATGTCTCCATCCATGTCTCCATCCATCCATCCATGTCTCCATCCATGTCTCCATCCATCCATCTATCCATCCATCTATCCATGTCTCCATCCATCCATACATCCATCCATCCATGTCTCCATCCATGTCTCCATCCATCCATCTATCCATCCATGTCTCCATCCATCCATCTATCCATCCATGTCTCCATCCATGTCTCCATCCATCCATCCATGTCTCCATCCATCCATGTCTCCATCCATCCATCCATGTCTCCATCCATGTCTCCATCCATCCATCCATGTCTCCATCCATGTCTCCATCCATCCATCTATCCATCCATCTATCCATGTCTCCATCCATCCATCCATGTCTCCATCCATCCATACATCCATCCATCCATGTCTCCATCCATGTCTCCATCCATCCATCTATCCATCCATGTCTCCATCCATCCATCTATCCATCCATGTCTCCATCCATGTCTCCATCCATCCATCCATGTCTCCATCCATCCATGTCTCCATCCATCCATCCATGTCTCCATCCATCCATCCATCCATCCATGTCTCCATCCATCCATCTATCCATCCATGTCTCCATCCATGTCTCCATCCATCCATCCATGTCTCCATCCATCCATCTATCCATCCATGTCTCCATCCATCCATGTCTCCATCCATCCATCTATCCATCCATGTCTCCATCCATCCATCTATCCATCCATCCATCCATGTCTCCATCCATCCATCTATCCATCCATGTCTCCATCCATCCATCTATCCATCCATGTCTCCATCCATCCATCCATGTCTCCATCCATCCATCCATGTCTCCATCCATCCATCCATCCATGTCTCCATCCATCCATCCATGTCTCCATCCATGTCTCCATCCATCCATGTCTCCATCCATCCATCTATCCATCCATGTCTCCATCCATCCATCCATCCATCCATGTCGCCATCCATGTCTCCATCCATCCATCCATCCATCCATGTCTCCATCCATCCATCCATCCATCCATCCATGTCTCCATCCATGTCTCCATCCATCCATCATCTATCCATCCATGTCTCCATCCATCCATGTCTCCATCCATCCATCCATCCATCCATGTCTCCATCCATGTCTCCATCCATCCATCCATCCATCCATGTCTCCATCCATCCATCTATCCATCCATGTCTCCATCCATCCATCCATGTCTCCATCCATCCATCCATGTCTCCATCCATGTCTCCATCCATCCATCCATCCATCCATGTCTCCATCCATCCATCTATCCATCCATGTCTCCATCCATGTCTCCATCCATCCATCCATCCATGTCTCCATCCATGTCTCCATCCATGTCTTTAGATGTCTCCATCCATCCATCCATCCATGTATTTGAATTCCTGTTTTTCTGCCGAGTTCCCCCCACCCCCACCTTTGTATTTAATCGTTCCAGAAACATCTGCATTTCTGTACAGAGGACCCCCCGGCGGGTGCGGCATATGGCGAGGCGAGACGCTAAATCCATATTTGATCTGTGCCGGGGGGGCAACACGGCAGAGCCCATAGCCATGCATGGGGAGCGGGGGCCAATCCGGCATGGGGAGCGGGGCCAATCTGACATGGGGAGCGGAAGGCCAATCCGGCATGGGGAGCGGGGCCAATCCGACATGGGGAGCGGGGCCAATCCGACATGGGGAGCGGGGCCAATTCGACATGGGGAGCGGGGCCAAGTCGACATGGGGAGTGGGGTCAATCCGACATGGTGAGCGGGGGCCAATCCGGCATGGGGAGCGGGGGCCAATCCGGCATGGGGAGTGGGGCCAATCCGACATGGGGATTGGGGGCCAATCCGGCATGGGGAGCGGGGGCCAATCCAGCATGAGGAGCGGAAGGCCAATTCGACATGGGGAGTGGGGCCAATCGGACATGGGGAGTGGGGCCAATCGGACATGGGGAGTGGGGCCAATCAGAAATGGGGAGTGGGGCCAATCCAACATGGGGAGCGGAGGCCAATCAGGCAGCCCCCATCCTGGGGGATCCCCAAATATATAGACGTCTCCTTCCAGCTCCACTATTTGACAGTTCTTATATAGGTAAGAGGCAGGGCCACCTGTGATGTCACCATGGTGGCACCGCCCCCTTGTGACATCACCAACCAGTACATGCTGGGTCAGTGACATCACAAGGGGGTGGTGCCACCAAATAACACTGCCAGATGGCCACACCCTTACCCTATATAAGAACTGTCAAATGGCGTAGCCGGCATTCGGCGGTAAGCTTTCGCCGCGGGCGGAGCTTAATCTTTTTTGGGGGGGTTTTCGGGTGCGGCGAGTATTGTGATTGAAGATGGATCTACATAAATAAAAATATAAAGGAATTGTCAAAAACTGTCTCTGTTTTTCCAAATTTTGGTACACATAATGGGTAGGGGTACTCATTCACATGGGGGGGGGGGGGGGGGGGGCAGGACCTCAGATAAGGGTCTGGTGTGAATTGGGGGGACCCCCACGCCTGTTACTTTCTAACCAATCAGAGAAGGCTCCTCCCTCTGTATGTCAGGGACAGGAAAGGGATGATTTTTTGGGTCGGAGATAATTCCATGTTATTCCCGGTGTAGGACAGCAGGGGGCGGAGTTATGACACTTCTGTGATTTCCACTGACTGCAGAAACTCCGATCGCTGTGCTGTCTGTTTACGACGATCGCAGAGACAATTGTTTTACATTTTGCTGCCTCGCCGCTTCTCCGACCCGAGTATAAAAATAAGAAAACTAATGGGGGGATTTAAAAAGTCCAAACAAACGTCAAAAAAAGAAAATGCAACAAAATAGCGAAACATCATCTTCCTTCCACTCAGAATAACAAATTATATTGTGTTGTGGGGGATCAAAAAGGACAACAAAATCCCGATCACAGGTGAATAGAACGATCCTTATCACTGGTGAAGAGAACGATCCTTATCACAGGTGAATAGAACGATCCTTATCACAGGTGAAGAGAACGATCCTTATCACAGGTGAATAGAACGATCCTTATCACAGGTGAAAAGAACGATCCTTATCACAGGTGAAGAGAACGATCCTTATCACAGGTGAATAGAACGATCCTTATCACAGGGAATAGAACGATCCTTATCACAGGTGAAGAGAACGATCCTTATCACAGGTGAAGAGAACGATCCTTATCACAGGGAATAGAACGATCCTTATCACAGGTGAATAGAACGATCCTCATCACAGGTGAATAGAACGATCCTTATCACAGGTGAATAGAACGATCCTTATCACAGGTGAAGAGAACGATCCTTATCACAGGTGAAGAGAACGATCCTTATCACAGGGAATAGAACGATCCTTATCACAGGGAATAGAACGATCCTTATCACAGGTGAAGAGAACGATCCTTATCACAGGTGAAGAGAACGATCCTTATCACAGGGAATAGAACGATCCTTATCACAGGTGAAGAGAACGATCCTTATCACAGGTGAAGAGAACAATCCTTATCACAGGTGAATAGAACGATCCTTATCACGGGTGAATAGAACGATCCTTATCACAGCTGAAAAGAACGATCCTTATCACAGGTGAAGAGAACGATCCTTATCACAGGTGAATAGAACGATCCTTATCACAGGTGAAGAGAACGATCCTTATCACAGGGAATAGAACGATCCTTATCACAGGGAATAGAACGATCCTTATCACAGGGAATAGAACGATCCTTATCACAGGTGAAGAGAACGATCCTTATCACAGGTGAAGAGAACGATCCTTATCACAGGGAATAGAACGATCCTTATCACAGGTGAAGAGAACGATCCTTATCACAGGTGAAGAGAACAATCCTTATCACAGGTGAATAGAACGATCCTTATCACAGGTGAATAGAACAATCCTTATCACAGGTGAATAGAACGATCCTTATCACAGCTGAAAAGAACGATCCTTATCACAGATGAAGAGAACGATCCTTATCACAGGTGAATAGAACGATCCTTATCACAGGTGAAGAGAACGATCCTTATCACAGGGAATAGAACGATCCTTATCACAGGGAATAGAACGATCCTTATCACAGGGAATAGAACGATCCTTATCACAGGTGAAGAGAACGATCCTTATCACAGGTGAAGAGAACGATCCTTATCACAGGTGAATAGAACGATCCTTATCACAGGTGAATAGAACGATCCTTATCACAGGTGAATAGAACGATCCTTATCACAGGGAATAGAACGATCCTTATCACAGGTGAAGAGAACGATCCTTATCACAGGTGAAGAGAACGATCCTTATCACAGGTGAATAGAATGATCCTTATCACAGGTGAATAGAACGATCCTTATCACAGGTGAATAGAACGATCCTTATCACGGGTGAATAGAATGATCCTTATCACGGGTGAATAGAACGATCCTTATCACGGGTGAATAGAACGATCCTTATCACAGCTGAAAAGAACGATCCTTATCACAGGTGAAGAGAACGATCCTTATCACAGGTGAATAGAATGATCCTTATCACAGGTGAATAGAACGATCCTTATCACAGGTGAATAGAACGATCCTTATCACGGGTGAATAGAACGATCCTTATCACGGGTGAATAGAACGATCCTTATCACAGCTGAAAAGAACGATCCTTATCACAGGTGAATAGAACGATCCTTATCACAGGTGAATAGAACGATCCTTATCACAGGTGAATAGAACGATCCTCATCACAGGGAATAGAACGATCCTTATCACAGGTGAAGAGAACGATCCTTATCACAGGTGAATAGAACGATCCTTATCACAGGTGAATAGAACGATCCTTATCACAGGTGAATAGAACCTGTGTCCGGGGCGTGTCCCACCCATGCCGTGTCCGGGGGCGTGTCCCACCCAATGCCGTGTCCGGGGCGTGTCCCACCCATGCCGTGTCCGGGGGCGTGTCCCACCCAATGCCGTGTCCGGGGCGTGTCCCACCCAATGCCGTGTCCGGGGGCGTGTCCCACCCAATGCCATGTCCGGAGCGTGTCCCACCCATGCCGTGTCCGGGCGTGTCCCACCCATGCCGTGTCCGGGGCATGTCCCACCCAATGCCATGTCCGGAGCGTGTCCCACCCATGCCGTGTCCGGGGGCGTGTCCCACCCAATGCCATGTCCGGAGCGTGTCCCACCCAATGCCGTGTCTGGGGCGTGTCCCACCCATGCCGTGTCCGGGGCATGTCCCACCCAATGCCATGTCCGGAGCGTGTCCCACCCAATGCCGTGTCTGGGGCGTGTCCCACCCATGCCGTGTCCGGGGGCGTGTCCCACCCAATGCCGTGTCCGGGGCGTGTCCCACCCATGCCGTGTCCGGGGGCGTGTCCCACCCAATGCCGTGTCCGGGGCGTGTCCCACCCATGCCGTGTCCGGGGGCGTGTCCCACCCAATGCCATGTCCGGAGCGTGTCCCACCCATGCCGTGTCCGGGGCGTGTCCCACCCATGCCGTGTCCGGGGCATGTCCCACCCAATGCCCTGTCCGGAGCGTGTCCCACCCATGCCGTGTCCGGGGCGTGTCCCACCCATGCCGTGTCCGTGGCGTGTCCCACCCATGCCGTGTCCGGGGCGTGTCCCACCCAATGCCGTGTCCGGGGCGTGTCCCACCCAATGCCGTGTCCGGGGGCGTGTCCCACCCAATGCCATGTCCGGAGCGTGTCCCACCCATGCCGTGTCCGGGGCGTGTCCCACCCATGCCGTGTCCGGGCATGTCCCACCCAATGCCATGTCCGGAGCGTGTCCCACCCAATGCCGTGTCCGGGGCGTGTCCCACCCATGCCGTGTCCCACCCATGCCGTGTCCGGGGCGTGTCCCACCCATGCCGTGTCCGGGGCGTGTCCCACCCATTTACTATGTTGAAAGACTTTTCTTGATAATGTTCGGAATTTGTTCTTGTACCACAATTTTACACCAATAAAAATGTTTATAAACAAACAAAATATATATATAAAATAATAGATGAATAATCTGGGAGATGCGGTTGATTTTCTTTGTTCATCTCTTATTATATTTTGGTGTTTCAAATGTAACTTTTTCTAATATTTTAGTAAACAAAGTATCACAAATATAATAAGAGATGAAAAAGTAAAATCAATCCCCTCCCCCCTGTGTGTTCATCTCTTATTATTATTATTTTGATACTTTGTATATTTCAGTCTTTCCTGTTGTGTGGTCTATTTTTAGGGGCAGTTCACCACAAATATTCACTCCGAATGCGTTTCCGCGTGCGTGATTTTGATGCATTTTAAATGCATTCCAGTGTTTTATTTACCCCTCTTGTTTTTTTCATTTTCCAAAAAGGTTTTCTTTTATGTGTTCATTTTGGCAGCGAATTTCGATCTAGTTTTAGTCTTGCGCTGCGTACACACGATCGGAAATCGCGACAAGAAAAGTTCGATGTGAGCTTTTGGTCGGAATTGCGGACCGTGTGTAGGCTCCTTCGGACTTTTTCTGTCGGAATTTCCAACAGCAAAATTGGAGAGCTGATTCTCAAATTTTCCGACAGGGAAAGTTCTTGTCGGAAATTCCGATCGTCTGTATGCAATTCCGACATGCAAAAAAAAAAACACGCATGCACTGAATCAATTGGACGCATGCTCGGAATCATTGAACTTAATATTTCTCGGCTCGTTGTAGTGTCGTACTTCACCGCGTTCTCGACGGTTGGAATTTGGTGTGACCGCGTGTATGCAACACAAGTTTGAGCCAACATTCCGTCGGAAAAAAAAGATCTACGGTTTTCTTGTCGGAAATTCCGATCGTCTGTACGCGGCATTAGTCATTTGACTAAAATGGCATTTTAGTTTTATGGGTAGATTCACGTAGAGCGGCGTATATTTGTGCGGGCGTAGCGTATCTCAGATACGCTACGCCGCCGTAAATTAGAGAGCCAAGTGCTGTATTCCACAAAGCTAAGTTACGGCGGCGTAGCGTAAATGGTTCCGCGTAAGCCCGCCGGAATTCAAATGTTTTTGATGTGGGCGTGTTTTATTTAAATTAAGTGTGTGAACCCCACGTAAATATACGTTTTTTTACTAACGGCGCATGCGCCGTCTGTGGACGTATTCCAGTGCGCATGTTCCAAACGACGCCGCTAAGACTCTCATTGGTTTCGACGTGAACGTAATTTACGCCCAGCCCCATTCACGGACGGAGTTACGCAAACGACGTAAAACGTGAAAAATTTGACGCGGTCGCAACGTCCATACTTAACATTGGCTGCTCCATCTTTTTGGTGTGGTTTTATCGTTACGCCTGAAAACACCTTATGTAAACGCGTATATTTACTGCGACGGCAGGGCGTACGTTCGTGAACAGGCGTATCTCGCTGATTTACATAATCTAGGCGTGAATCAGCGTACACGCCCTAGCGGCCAGCGTAAAAGGCCAGCTAAGATACGACGGCGTAGGAGACTTACGCCGGTCGTATCTTAGCAACATTTAAGCGTATCTCACTTTGAGAATACGCTTATAAAGATACGACGGCGCAGATTCTGAGTTACGACGGCGTATCTATGATACGCCGTCGTTACCTTTATGAATCTGGCCTTTAGTCTTCTGCAATTTTTTTTTTTAGTTTTAGTCACTAAAACCGAATGGGTGAAGTTAAACACTTGTCGCCAAAAAAAAAAGTGTCAAAAAAGTGTCCGATGTGTCCGCCGCAGTGTCACAGCCCCGCTAAAAAATCGCAGATCGTCGCCGTTACTAGTAAAAAATTTAAATAATAAAAATGCCATAAATCTACCGCTTATTTTGTAGACTGTATAACTTTTGCGCAAACAAACAAATCAATATACAAATATTGCAATTTTTATTTATTTTTCTAGACCACAAAATTATGTCGCTGAAACGCGTATCGGCCTAAACTGATAAAGAAATTATTTTTTTTTGGGATATTTATTAAAGCGAAAAAGAACGCCGCGTGGTGTAAATTTCCCAGCGCGGGGGACTAGCGTTCCGTGTATCCGGAGTCCTTTTATTTTCTTCCCTTTTATAAATATTACGTTTGCCCAGCGAGCGTTTCCTTAAGGACCAATCATGGATCCAACGCCAAGAAAATTGCGCGGTTTATGGAGCGGGACGATCGGTTTGGGTAAAAAAATAATAATAAGGTAATCGTTTTTCAGGGACACCATTTTTTCTCTGCCAGGGCCTGCTGAGACCGGTAGTTCTCCAGCATCTGAAGTTGCATTTGGCGCAGAGCCGCCTGAGCTGCGGATAGCCGCCCCCCCCCCCCCCATTGGGACGCATTAATGCCAAACTCGCTAACAGCTCCCCTGTCCCCCCCGGGAAACACGCTAACTGCTAAATTTACAGCTTGACAAACAACGTAATCCGGGGCGAGGTTTCTGACACTCTCCGCGGAGACGGCCGATTGGGCCGCTTGCCGCCAAAACCGGGGATGATGGTAAGCTTTAGGATGGAGGAATAGAGGGGGGAGGGGGTAAATCGCTTTTTCTAAGCACCCCCGCTGTCTGCCTGATACAATCTGTAGGATCCCAATTATTTGTCGGGGGGGGACGATTCCGGCTCGTTATCCTGTTAGGATCACGGTTGCGTTCCGGCGATTTACCGCGTTATTGTTTTGTAATGGCGCGGAGAAACGGCGGCCAGTGTTTTCTTGTCGGGGATTTGTGACGGGTTTCATTGCCTCGTTACTGAGCCGCGTTTCGTTCTTGTATCCCCGATCTTCTCCTGATAGCTGGTAATGGAGGCGAGGGGATTGCAGCACGTGCGCGGCCCGCGTTGTGTAATAAGACGACCCACCCTTCGGGAGCGAGTGAGCGAGCCAGCCAGCGATCTCTCTCACCTACAAATCCCATCTACCCCTCATGAACTGATCGACAAACAACCCCCACCAGGGCACATGGCCCTCCAGAAAACGGCTTTATTCCGGGCCAGCTAATCCGTCACCTTTCAATCCTGCCCCGAGCCGAGAGCGCCCTCTTCTGCCCCCCTCCTTAATACTCCTTCCACCCAACATGTCACCACCACCCCCCGCTCACTGCTAAGTACGGCTGGGAATGGTAATGTGATCGATTCTTCGAGGATTACAGACGATCGCCATTTCCATGGAAGCCGAGAGAGACACAGGCCTGCCTGATAGACCAGGCATCCTCCAGAGGGCGCTATAGAGGTTCCCACTGATCACCAATGTAAGGGACATTCTTCTCACTGATCACCAATGTAAGGGACATTCTTCTCACTGATCACCAATGTAAGGGACATTCTTCTCACTGATCACCAATGTAAGGGACATTCTTCTCACTGATCACCAATGTAAGGGACATTCTTCCCACTGATCACCAATGTAAGGGACATTCTTCTCACTGATCACCAATGTAAGGGACATTCTTCCCACTGATCACCAATGTAAGGGACATTCTTCCCACTGATCACCAATGTAAGGAACATTCTTCTCACTGATCACCAATGTAAGGGTCATTCTTCTCACTGATCACCAATGTAAGGGACATTCTTCCTACTGATCACCAATGTAAGGGACATTCTTCTCACTGATCACCAATGTAAGGGACATTCTTCCCACTGATCACCAATGTAAGGGACATTCTTCCCACCGATCACCAATGTAAGGGACACTCTTCCCACTGATCACCAATGTAAGGGACATTCTTCCCACTGATCACCAATGTAAGGAACATTCTTCTCACTGATCACCAATGTAAGGGACATTCTTCCCACTGATCACCAATGTAAGGGACACTCTTGCCACTGATCACCAATGTAAGGGACATTCTTCTCACTGATCACCAATGTAAGGGACATGCTTCCCACTGATCACCAATGTAAGGAACATTCTTCTCACTGATCACCAATGTAAGGGACATTCTTCCCACTGATCACCAATGTAAGGGACATTCTTCCCACCGATCACCAATGTAAGGGACACTCTTCCCCTACTGATCACCAATGTAAGGGACATTCTTCCCACTGATCACCAATGTAAGGAACATTCTTCTCACTGATCACCAATGTAAGGGACATTCTTCCACTGATCACCAATGTAAAGGGACATTCTTCCCACCGATCACCAATGTAAGGGACACTCTTCCCACTGATCACCAATGTAAGGGACATTCTTCCCACTGATCACCAATGTAAGGAACATTCTTCCCACTGATCACCAATGTAAGGGACACTCTTCCCACTGATCACCAATGTAAGGGACATTCTTCCCACTGATCACCAATGTAAGGGACATTCTTCTCACTGATCACCAATGTAAGGGACATTCTTCTCACTGATCACCAATGTAAGGGACATTCTTCTCACTGATCACCAATGTAAGGGACATTCTTCTCACTGAGATCACCAATGTAAGGGACATTCTTCTCACTGATCACCAATGTAAGGGACATTCTTCCCACTGATCACCAATGTAAGGGACATTCTTCTCACTGATCACCAATGTAAGGGACATTCTTCTCACTGATCACCAATGTAAGGGACATTCTTCCCACTGATCACCAATGTAAGGGACATTCTTCCCACCGATCACCAATGTAAGGCCTCGTACACACGAGGGGATATGTCCGCTGAAAACGGTCCGATGGACGGTTTCAGCAGACATCTCCGCTCGTGTGTATGGGCTAGCGGACAGATTTCTCCACCCGACAGATTTCAAAGCATGCTTTGAAATCTATCCGGTGGAATCTGTCCGCCCGACATGTCTGCTGGTTAGTACACTTACCAGCAGACATGTCGGCTCCCACCACCGCCGCGCCGCTGCCGAATGGATTCGGCGCATGCGCGGAAGTGTTTTACTTCCTGGTGCGGTGACGTGGCGGTGACGCGGCGGCGTCAACGTCACCGCCGCGTCACCACTACGTCACCGCGCCGTCCGGCGGCGGGGAATTTGATCCGATGGTGTGTACACGCCATCGGATCAAACTCCCGATCGGACATATCCGATGGAAATGGTCCGCGGACCGTTTTCATCGGATATATCCGATCGTGTGTACGCCGCCTTACCAGCAGACATGTCGTCCCCCACCGCCGCCGCGCCGCCCGCCGAATGGATTCGGCGCATTCGCGGAAGTGTTTAACTTCCTGGTGCGGTGACGTGGCGGTGATGTGGCGGCGTCAACGTCACCGCCGCGTCACCGCCACGTCACCGCGCCGTCCGGCGGCGGGGAATTTGATCCGATGGTGTGTACACGCCATCGGATCAAACTCCCGATCGGACGTATCCGATGGAAATGGTCCCGGACCGTTTTCATCGGATATGTCCGATAGTGTGTACGAGGCCTAAGGGACATTCTTTCCACTGATCACCAATGTAAGGGACATTCTTCTCACTGATTGGAGTGCAGGATGAGGGGAGGGAGGAGCTCTATGAAGGGGAGGACGGAGGGAGGTTTTACCCCCCTCATACAGTATGTGGTGATTGTAGCAGTTTTAGTGGAGTTTCCCTTTAATAACGTCCCGCACACGCACAGCTCCTGGCGCAGCCCCTCCTCCACTCGCAACGCCAAAATAGTAAAGCCGTATTTTATGGAGCTGCATCACGGGAACGCGACACGTGGAGGTTTAATATCACACTGGAGAATTATTAGCTGGCACAGTGGAGGAGGGGGGGCACCGCGGCGGAGCGCAGAATGAGTGTGGCACGTCCGTATG